>JAYRBW010081339.1:0-10095 GCA_036023295.1 Invenusta paracnida | reverse complement strand
GAAGGCAATGGAACACACTGCACATGTCCTGATGGTCAATATGAACATACAGATAAAGGCTGCATTTTGAACGGTAATGATACTTTAATTATTGAAATTATGATAAAACACTATGAATACCTCTTCAAATTATTTTTAAATGTATAAAGTTTTTATTTGCCGACTTCTAAAATGTTGGTATTAAAATGAGATTTACTAAAAACTTATACTTTTTATATCTAGTCAGTTTTCTTATAAATTGATAGAAAAATAAATGAATGTCATAAGCTATTTGTTTATGTTTGTGTAACATTTATTTGATACAAACTTTGTTTGTTAAAATTATTTGATAGTTAACCCTTTCCTTACGCGGTCATAAGTGTAAATATTTTATACAATTTATAATAAGAAGAAGTTATTGAAAAAAAGATTTTTAGAAGATTATTAATAGAAATAGATACTACTCTAAACTTATTATCCAATTTTGTTTATTTAAATATGAATTCAAAATACAAAACATACTTAAGACAAACATAAATCAATTACTTTTCGCCTCTAATCAAATGTGTTTACAAGGCATTTTATGTATGCAATGAGACTTGTCTCCAAAAATTGACATGTGAAAAAGGCAAATGTTTGAAATCAAGCGAATATCAATTTTAGAGAGTAAATCTATATAAAATTGACTAAAATTTTTCCCATCTTGAAATAATTAATATCTAATACAAAACGAATTTATATTTTACACTAGAAGTAGTAAGATTTACTAGATAGGAATTTTGTATCTAGTATATTTAAGCAAAAGCTTTAAGATCGTCATTTTTTTCTAAACATGAAATAGAAATGTGTTATATATTTCATTGTAGTGTGCAATGAAACATGTCATACAAAAGCCAAATGTGAGAAGGACGGATGCATTTGTATTGTTCCATATGACGGAAATGGAACTTTCTGTAAATGTCCTGATGGTCAATATGAGCATCCTAAGAAGGGTTGTGTTTTGAACGGTACGTTTGAAATCTTTTTATTTTGTAATATTGTTAATAAGATAAAAACAAATATCTAGAATGTCGACTGGAATAAATACTTTAAATATTCATATATGTGTATATTCTACATATAAAAATTGATACTATTTTTTATTAATTACATTGTTGAACATAATATCTAGTTGTTTATAATATAAATAATTCAATAAAATATTATAATATTATAAGTACGACCTATCAATGTTATGATTAGAATATTATAGTATTTTTGAATATTTTTCTTAAAAGTTTTAATTAATATAAATATTTTGACAGATGTTAATAATGATTACATATTATATGTCATTTATATAGATGTTCATTTCGTATATAATTGCCATTTTTAAATTTTACATTTTGACTGCTTATATTACTGACTGGGGAGGCAGTATTATAACTATGTCTTAAAGAAACTTTAACTAAATATTTGTGCTCCAACATTGGTTTATTTATTAATCATATTTGATTAAATAGTTTAGTTTATTTTTTAGTTGATCATTGTTTATTTTAATTAGTTGTTGTTTTGTTTCAATTTTGTACATGTTTTCACTACTAATAAAACAATTCAATCGTTAATTGTATAGTACCTATATCATTGAAATATGTTATTACTATGCCTTTATGAACCAATATGAACATATTGGTACACTACATTATTTTTTAAATGCTGATGTCTATTTTCCTACTTTTTATCAGTAGCGTACGCTGATCTGATCAACATGTCCCACTACTGTACAGATTAAAGAAGGCAAATAGAATTTTAAATAATAAAGGTAACGATAATGCCACAATTGTAATGTATCTATCTATCAAGTAACCTGAAATCAGTTTTACGGTAACATTTATCTTTATTTTTAAACAACTATAAGTTTGATGAAAAGGATACCCCGTATTATTCTATAATTTTGTTTAATTATTTAAGGTTTACTGCATATTTTATGAATCTAAAAACTACTAACAATTAGCGCAATAGAACATTGAAATAGGGGAAGGAAAGATCATTTATAAGTATTGATTTTCCCCTCTCAATTTTGTATCTATCAAAATAAATAAAAATAATTTTCATATAAAATAAAATGATGTCTATTTGAACGTGACAATATAACATAATATCAAACAATAACATACTTTTATGATAATGATGTATGTATATATATGGTACGTGCATCCGAATAAAAGTACCTAGTAATATATAGATATAAAATACTTTAACTCCAAGTACGTTAAAATTACGTTATAACCCTCAGTTTATGCTTCGCAGGGATATGACATGTAGAAATGACGCACTGAGCTAATTATTGAGTATAATTCAATTAGTCTTCATATAAATAAATTAAAATTAGTTAAGCTTATGGCGACTAATTCATTTATAAGATTCGTTATATATATATGCGGCACAGTGTAAAGTAATTTATCCTATACATATATTAATAAATCCTGTTTAATTAATAATGATTCTATGTCACCTTTCCACTTTTATTTATTTGTGATTTTATACTTTAAAAGTGAATTAATTTTCATGTTTTTTATTGGGCCGAGAAATTGTTTATTTTTTTAATAGTGTAATGCTACTATTTTGTTTCTTAAAACAATTTTACAATATCTATTTAATTTAAATTCTAAGCAATATTAGTTATTTTATAGGAATACATTTCAAACTTACGCGTCTATAGTTTTATAGAGATATAAATATAATGTACAAACATGTACGCCACCTATACATTATACATTTATTATCCTGAATAACCTAACCTATTTAGCAGCTTAAATTTTCCATGCACTTTAATGACACACATTTATAGTTTACAATACGCACATTTAATACGGGTTTTAGTAACGTATGATATACAAAATATATAAAAAAATATATATACAGTCGACCTCGCTTAAGTCGGATTTTTCTTTTGGGCCCATTTTTGGGCTTACCTTTTTAATAGTCAAATTATTGTAGAAGTCGGATTTTCGCCTAACTCGGAAAACATTTTTAAGCCTATTCATACTCTATAACATATGATTTACAATATTTAACTCGGTTAATTTGACAATGCATTATGCAAAAATTACTATACATATGCATGTACCTACATATCTACGCGCATTACGTATAAACCGCTACATCTATGTAACCTCTGTTGAAGTAGGTACCTATGCACCTACACAAAATTCATTGCAATAACCACCTAGTTAAAGACTTCTATAACATAGATAAATATTTAAGCATGTACTAATAAAGGTCATTGTTGTGTTACATATTCTAAATACATACATCAAATTTACAATTTTTTTTACAAATCCGTTTTTGTTATCAAGCTAACATGTTGTAAATTAAAATTGTCTAAATCGGATTTTGCGTAACTTGATAAAAAATTATTGTCCCAATAAATCCGACGTAAGCGAAGTCAACTGTATCAGCTATATAATAAGCTGAACACATATATCTAATTTAAAGAATGTAATTAAATTATTACCTGCCTTTTTTCAATTTCAGAAGATTTCACAAGAAAATATTTAATGTTTATAATATACATATATATGTACCGATAATTAACATTCATATACATTTAGATAATAATGAAGTTATTATATACAAATATATGTACATGTAAATTATATATTATACGTAATACGCACATTAAAATAGTACAGAAATTACAAAAATATCCCAAACTTTTAATTGAACTAATTCTAATCCTTATTTATATTTTGTTACAGTGTTATAATTGACGTATAAATAACTTAAATAGAGGGTACTTTTCGAAATGGTTCGGCTGACTCAGGAGCTACTGAATTCGGCATGCTCAATAATTCTGGACTGCTCATAATTAGTTACATTGTCATTCTCTAATGTTCTTAGAAAATTAGCCCACAATAATATAGGTAACTATGCACAACTATAATGATGATATGTACTTTCAAATTTATATTACTTTTAATATTCGACGTGTACAGCACATTTAAATATATTTTTGTAACATGGCACTTTTTAAGATTCAATCTATTAATGACAAAACAAGCATTTGAAATCTATCCATACATACATATAGTACACAACAAAAATTGTATCACATAAAAATATTTGCTGAAAATCAAATTAAGATATTTTTTTTAACTTCATTTAGAATAAACATTTATCCGCTAACTCAATAATGAAGACACATTTTAAATGTAAATTTACATGTTGCTCAATTGAAATATTTGTATTACAATTTATGCCTCTTATACATTCTGGTTTATATTAATGTTTGTCCAGGGTTCGGGTTATTATTACACTTAAATTTTACATAACATTAATATATATTTTTTTAATAACATGTCTTATATTTAATTGTTGTACACCTTGATTAATTTTGTTGATATCAAATTATATAATGCTAAAAATAGAAACAAAAAAGTTAATTTAAACCAATATTTGTATAAATAAAAACTATGCTATCCGTTTTAAATAATTATGTGCCATTGCAATCAGATAAATCCATTCTAATGAATTGTTGGTACATAATATTTTTACCTTCCGATGACATGTTTCACACTCAAATAAAAATTGGAAATTCCAGTTTACTTCAAAATGTCGAATATTTTATTTTCCATGTTTTATTAATCACACCAGATCATGATGCATTGCAAATTAATTAAGTGTTACGTCTGTATAATACAAAAAGTTTAGTAATAAAATACATTTAAAAATGCATAATAAACATCGATAACAATATATTTATACATTTATGTACAAGCTTTTTCAACATAAAATACAGTATATAGCGTCATTCTGTATATAAAAGAGTGCCTGATTACATCATTATATAATCAACGATATAATTACAGTAACATTACTGTGTAGAGTCTTGTTATAGTTAGTAGTCATCTAAAAGACGGAAGGTGTCAAAATGGATCTTCCAGTACTTGTCTTCCTGGACGATAATAAAGGTTTCAGAGAAGAGTTTCCACGGGAATCCGTCGAATTTGACTGTTCCCGAGGCTGTGACTAGTACGGAGTTCTTTCCACCAGTCACCGAATCTAAGGTAACACATTGTGCAGAAATATAATATGTATATGAAGGTTGAGATATAAATAAAAACTCAAATTTATCAAAATGTCAAGACGTCATAATATGGTTAATATTATATTATACATATATAATAGAATAAAAACATAGAGTATTGAATATATATGTAGTATACGCTCGTTCTATTCCATCAAACAGACAAGATGTTCCTTTTTCAACAACACTTAATTAGTATACGTAATGCCGTAAATCCAAATATTCAGTTCACGAAAGAAATCATTAATGGCTGCCTTAAATGTATTGGCATGCAAAACACTGAAATTGTGTTGTAATAAACATTAATCTAACATTGAAGTACACTTTACATGAGCATAATGTTTCATAATTCGGTTAATAGCTAAGTAACACTTCTCTCAGTGTTGCACGGTCAATTTTGAACTGTTATCATTTGATTGCTCATTTAGACACCAAGAGAAGTGGCACACTTAACTAGGTCTTACCATTAATGGGCTGGGCAGAGAGGGCATTAACCTCTGTATTACTTGCAGGCAGCTCTGAATAGAACGCTACCACTGCTTTCTTCCCCTCCACCTTGTTCCCGTTCCAGATGAGTTGGCAGGTGTCGCTCATGAAGGTGGAAAGCTTAGACCGCTCCCGATTCAGAGCCTTGTAAAAGAGAACGTTAAACTTCTCCGAAGCCGCGGTGGCAGTGTCCCACTGCTCACTTGTCAGAGCATTAGAAGCGGCCATGTTTATATGCACTGAAAGATAAGTATATTAACGGAAAAAGTAAAAACTTGCAGAACTCGGTACGTGTACATAACTAATTAGAATAACTCGAGCGGGAGGCCAAATCGACTTTACGCCTATCACGTACCCGCTTAAAATACACCCATTACACTTAAAGCTGTCTAAATGAAGTAAACACATGAAAACAACATGAAGATGCAATATACGTACTATGATAGTTCTTGAATATAAACCCATATAGGTATTGTATATGCATATGGTATAGCCATAGATCCAATAATTAAAAAAAACTATCCGCAAAATTCACGAAATAAATTGTTTCAACTCCCAGTTACTACAGCTAAGGTACTAGTTGTTTTGTATAACACCTTTCATGTTATACAATAAACCACCATAGCGGAACATTTATAACCGTGATCTGACCAGTGGGTTATGTGATCGAAAAATCGATAATACTAATTAAAAAGCGACTTATTTACTATACATAATCTCCACTAGATACACTAAAATACATACAGTTGAGTTGAACATGTATTGGGAACACCGGCATTGGCGTCTGAAGAATTTACTGCACTCAAAAAGTGAAGGACTACGAGAAATAAGAATTTTAACATTTAATTGATTACAAAACTTTCTAGCAACTAATTTATGCATACATGTGTTATAATTTATCGTAATTAGTTTATTTAATATTATGTTCTAGAAATCACACAGAAGTTACCCGTCGTACTTTTTCTAGGATAAGGATCACCTAAGCATAGATTTATTACCTACATTTAATGTAAGGTACAAATAAAAAAGCTTCAGAACAGTACATACAACAAAAACGCTCTATAGACAATATTATGTATAATATAAATAGTTGTAAACAAAATAAAGACTTGTCAATAAAGAATGTGAGTGAAAAAAGAAGGGTAAGAATGTTTTCAAAATTTATATTTTATTTGCTTTAAATTAAATTGACATTAAGTCAATTGAATAGTCACATGATAAATGAAAAGCTTTACCCTTATTTGGGATGTACAATTATAACAAGTACCATGATAAGCAATTAATTTACAAGTTTTAAAAATATCAGTAAATACTTGCAGTCATCACAAAAAGCTTATATTACAGTATGCATAAGAAAATGAAGAAAATATGAATACGGGCCTTGGCAAAAGGACCAGCCTTTATAAATTAGAACTTCGTCACTGATATGTATATATAGATAAAGGATACATTAACATAGAACTATGTCAGTGTAAAATAAAACAATCCAAAATATACGCTACTTAGAGAACATATTGGTCTTTAAATCAACAATTTAGTGTATTTGAATTTGTAAGTCTTGGTGTAAAATCTCAGTAATAATGTGGAAAAATAAGGACGGAAAAGATAATAAATAGAGATTCGCAATACAAAAATAAACAACATATACAGAAGATAAGGCTAAAAACATATAAGAAAAACATATGCATGTTTGTCAAGATTTTTAAATAAGTAGATGTAAAAATATACTATTTAAATATAATGTCTAATAGTATCTTGTTTTAAATAAAAAGTATTTGTCTAAGTATTATCTAAGATACAAGATATTCACGAAATGGGTTAAGATTAAAAATGTTTCATAAAGATTAAATCACGCTATGAAAATGATTTTAAATATTTTAGTAACAAAATAATCCACAATATTTCATCTATAAGTTGAACTCTGGATCGAAAAAAAGGAATTTATAGCAGATCTGAGATGTACACAGTTTACAATGCTATACTAGTGTAGGCAGTGATTATATGTATGTTAATAATATCCCTCTAAATCAGTTTAAATTTAAACAATTAAAAAAAGCACTATTAGTGTAGACACAGCAAGGGTAATTCCAATCAGGCTTGTGAGATGCCAGGATTGTGCGAAGGTTGAATCTGGGGAGCATGACCAATAGTTGCGGGAGTCAGAGGCTTCATCTGGTGTGTGTGGTTGAAGCGGGCGATCTCGATCTCGCGGACAAGTACGCAGCCAAGAGCGATACCGATTACCTGTTGGGTCAAGAGGATAGTAGGGGCTTTTAATAAGCTGCGTAGATTGTCTTTTTTTACGGGGTATAGATAGCTCCTGTATTATCTCACAATATATCGACATTACAAACAATAACAACAGCATAGACATCAAGTCAAGGAAATACGTCTAAAGTCAATGTATTAAAAATGCATGTGCTTTATTTTACAATATATTAAATGTAAAAAGACAGGCCACGAATATTACGTAAGTTATATGGTATTAAAAATAGTCTACTTAATCTTTCATGCTAAGTTGTTTTAAGGGTTTTATTTGTGTGTAAAATGTACCATTCAAATTCAATGAATTCCGTCATTAATGCTAAGGTTTGCCATCAGCATTACGCGTTAAGTCTCTTTCTGTGCGATCCTGTGTGTATATGTGAATTCCTTCCTTGATGAAGAGTTCTTCGAAAATTGATTCAGAAATTTTCTTTTAACCTTATTTTATAAATTGTAATGTTTTTTAGAATTAGTACGAATTATATTTAAAAATACAAAACACATTACTGATATATATATATATACTTTCGATAACTAGTTATATAAAATAACAATTTTGAATGAAAACAGAAACATGAACTACATGCGATTTTAAATATCCTGTGGCCTCCATTTTTGTTACGTTGACGTTTTAATCGTATAAATTATTCTGCCTTGAACAATATGAATATACATAATATAATGTACGTTAGGATAAACGAGCATAGATATAGTATCTCACTGACTGTCTGAAAATATATGAATTGTAGATATTCTAGGTTTCCCTAGTTCTGTTAGCTAGTCAAAAATCCCAAATTAAATAATTCCCTTTAAAACATTTGTCTCCTTATCATTTCTGTTAGCTAAAATGTCCACAAATTTATACATATCATTTAATAAAATATGTAATATCTGAATTTATGTATAGTGTATAATAGCATTTAGTTGATTATTATCATTATATGAAATTCTTCTGTTTTACGCGTGTAATATTCTATGACTGTAAATCATATACATTAAAATGTCAGGAATAATTTACAAATTATCTTAACTAATGTTTAATCTGTGAAGAAAGGTATTTATAATATTATTGATAAATTCTTAAATGGAACTGATCTTTCCATTGTTTAATATTTATATATATATATGTTATATTTCAAGAATCTCGTCATTGCACAAAGTTATAGAAATCTAACGAAAAATTCATTATTAAATATCTTACCACATAAAGCATGAGGCCAATTCCAACGCCTCCAATAAGCAAAGAATAATATTCTGTCAAGGAAAACATCACCGTGACGCAGCCCTGTAAATTAGGAAAACATTAAAATGATCATTATAAAATATTTTATCTACATAGATCGAGAAAGTGATTGTGTTCGATGTAATTAAATGTGTATTGTTTACTATGCTGCCTATTCATCATATCAAAATTACTCTTCTATTTCAATCTTAGGCATAATAATATATTTTAAATAAAATGTAAACCCCTATTTTCAATAATATGATAAATACCAATTTTAATCATATTACAATTATAACCTAATATGTATCTGTTCATTAACACTAATCGTGTATCTTATTTTATATATGAATTGATTAGTTATTGTTTAAAAATCTTCGAAGATTTAATAAAAATGTCTACACAGAAAGAAGAGACTAACACACCTGTTCATGAAGATTGTCATTGCTGGCAGTGAGCGGTGGATTATTGATTGGAGCAACCAATTTTCCGCTCACACGTTTGTTCCCTTGACAAGCCTCCAGATTTTGGAAACTCACTCCATCGGAAAGACGCTTGCAGCAGCTTGGAGGGACATACGGTGCCTTGTCTAGTTAGATACAAGCGTAATAGGTATTGCTACATAATCATAGTATTAGTGTTCTTCGTAATATACACACAAATAATATATATATATATGTTATATTACTCTTAGTAATGTATTGAAAGATAAATCAAAATACAATAATATATATGTATGTATGTAGATAAATAATATGAAGGAATGATAAAAATAAATAAGTACTTTTTATTAATAATCTATCTAAGTATATAAAATGAGGCTATTAATATACAGAGACCACAGTGAGATCAAACAAAATGTTAATAATGAGAGCATTATATGTTTATATTTTTAAATTATTTATTATTTATTTTACAGTATTTATCATGTATTAGTCCATAACATGTATTATATTTGTCCTAAATATGTTTATATTACAAAACCTACAATATATACGCAGTGTTCCTACTAGCCAAAATGCCAGATTTCGGGCATTGCAATTTTTTTCGGGCATTTTGAAAATATTTTAAACTG
>JAYRBW010081328.1:0-23512 GCA_036023295.1 Invenusta paracnida | reverse complement strand
TCTGGACCAAATGCCCGGCCTTCGACAGGATCCGGATAGACAACAACGTGGGAATTAGAATGGACGAACTTACCGATTCGAAAGACGGGGTGGTAGCGCTTCTCAGGAATATCCTGAGGCGCCTGAGTTGACTAAAACAACAACAACAACAACAACAACAGCAGCAAACCGAACAAAAACTATTGAGAGACGAAATTAGACGACTCAAAGTCCTTGGTGAATCAGTCAAAATTAAATATGGTGCGATAGTTACTGAGTGACTAAATAAAAATTCAATAAAAACAAATAATACCCAAATTCAATCCCACACCAGTACCTTGAAAGCACCTCCCCTTCCTTTGTGGTTTTTTAGCAATGTCAGATTTCTTAAAAATGAATTAGACGATTTTTTGTTACTGTAAATACATTCAAACCCACATTAATTGCTATTACAGAATCATGGCTCAATGATTCCATATCCATCACTCTTCTCCAAATATTCAAATTCGATTTATTTCGCGAGGACAGGCTCAATCGACTCGATGGCGGTATTTGTGTTTGGATCCACAACAATAATAACAATGAACGCATTATTTTTAGAAATCCCGACTTTTCAGAAATTCTTGGTGTATATCTTCATACACTGAAACTTATTTTTTCATCTGCTACATCCCACCCAGTCTCACCGCCACTCAAAACACAATGTTACAACAACATCTCACTGACACGATTGATGATTCCCTTCTCCACCAACCAAATTATGCACTCATCATATGCAGTGACTTCGACAAGTTTGACACAAATCATTTCATTACCCAATTCCACATCGTTCCCCACGTGCTTATACCCACGCGTCACAACACCATTCTAGACCAGATTTTCACAACTGCGTCTATTTCTGACATATTCCTTCCCAACGTTATCGGACCACCAATTGATAACTCTGACTATACCTGTATTATCCTCCGCCCTGTATGTAATTTCCGTGCAAACACTTACTAATGTTTCATTTAAAACTCTATGATTTTAAATCCCACAACATCATCAAATTTGAAAATAAAATCAAACAAATCAACTGGTCTCATTTGTATCGATCCCCTAACAACATTGACACCAAACTTACACACGTTTATAACCTCGTCGACGAAAAGCATCCCCCAAACGAAAGTCCCTAGTTCGCCAAAACCTTGGTTATCTACGATTATTAAAGACCTCATCCACAAACACTGGGCTGCCTACCGTAAAAAAACTACACTCTCTATAACCACTGGAAAGCAAAAGTGAAATCTGAAATTATTAATGCAAAAAAATTGGGCAAACAAAAATGCACTCAAATCGTTCACCTTGGAACATTTACAACCAAATTTCCGATAAATCAACCACCAAAAACCCAGACATAAACTCCCTCTTCGACAAGATTCGCCACAGCGATCTCAGCACTGACCCTGCATCCACCATCAACATCCATTTCGCTAAGAACTTCACTAACCCCACCGACCAACCTACCATCGAAGATGACGACTGATGTCTCATCATTTCTCCTGCCGAAGTGGAAAAAGTTCTAATAAAAATTGATGACAAAAAGCTTCTGGACCCGACAGCATCTCTCCTATAGTCCTGAGACTTTGTGCTGACACACTTTGCTATCCACTTTCACACATTTTCAATCTTATCATAGCTTTTCGCCATATTCCTACGCTTTGGAAATTGTCCCATGTTGTTCCAATTCCAAAAAAGAGCAACCCATCCATTGATGATCTAAGACCAATCTCACTTCTTTGCATTTACTCGAAAAAATTATAAAAGCTTTTATTTACAAAAATTAGTAAATATTTCTACAACTATGGTCCAAATAAATACGTCGTCAATCCACTATCAAATATTCACTAGCCCTAATCCATGCGCACGATTGCCTCACTAAACACACGGATGACCCTTCCAATGTTGTGACCTCTCTTATAGTCTTTGGCCTCTTCAAGGCTTTCAACTGTGTTTTCCACGAAAAGTTAATCACACACTTTCTAACACTAACTTTTCCAAAGGATTAGTTCTTCTTCTCAAAATCTATCTTCAACAAAGAACCCAATCTGTTAAACTATTCAACACCATCAGTATGTTAATGAGCATTCAGGAGTATCCCAAGGAGGTGTCCTTTCCCCATCTCTTTTTAGTGTAGACATCAAGAATCTAATGAGTTTCAACTCTACGACTTTACTTAAATATGCAAATGCCACCAGCACAATAACATCACACACCGACTCCATTCTGATTGTTACTGAAATTAAAAATATTATCTCCAAAATTGAACCTGACTGCAGTGACCTTGGTCTTTCACTAAATCACAAGAAACCACAAATCATGTGCATAAGATGAAACTAACAAACGTTAAACAAATGATTTCAAATCCAACCTTAGTTTTACAGACAATATCAAGCTCCTCGGTGTAACTTTTAGCACAAGTAAAAATGGGACTCCCACATTAACAACTGCGTTAAGAGTGTGTCAAAAAACTTACCCCCTTCGACATCTTAAAAATATAATTGATGAGAAATCCCTTCTTAAAATTTACTTCATAAACATCCGCAGCGTTATAGAATATGCCGCCCCATTGTTTAGGGGATTAAACAAAAAAACACACTCAAATTCTTGAAAAACAAAAAAACCTTGAGAATTATATTTTTCCCCACTAACATTAAATTTCTAAAGCCCAGAAACTATTTCTCTTGTCCCATTCAAACCACAACCATCCACTACACCAATTAATACCTCCCATACTCAAACGCTCCAAAAAATATTCACAACCCTTCGCTAGATTTACCTATAGACAGAATTCTTTTTATCCTAAAATCATCACCATCATAAATCAGTAATCGTTTTTTTCATCCTACATGTCTATGTTTATATTCAAATATTAATTCTATACACTTTTGTTATATAATTGCTGATTTCCATCCTTGTATAATTGTCATCATTATACGTATACTGTTAGACTTTAACTTATATTTTATTTTTAGATATCGAAAGTAGCTATCGTCTACTTTCTACGTAATCTTTTCCTGATTCCCTTTTTATCTTAGTCCAAACTTCTATAACATCTAATTGGCATTTTTGCATTGTATTATTTGAAAATACTTTTTTGTACCTACACGCCGGTATTGTCGTAATAAATAAACATATTTTGAAGCCATTGAAAATACAAATAAAACATAAACAATTCTTAATGCATTAAAACAAACACAAAACACAAAAAATAAGAAAATGTGACGTCACATTTTGACTAATACTCCCTTCCCCATGTCACATTTTGTACACCCCCTCAAGCGTTACGTCATTTCAGAACAATCCCAAATATATAATAAACTAATTATTATTGTTTGAAGACACTCACAATTCTGTCAGATATTTCCATTAGCAATCCATTACGTATAATTAAAAATAATTTTATATTACAAAAGTACCTAGTAATTTTAAATATTATATTTATTATATATATGATATTATTTATCAAAAAGGTATATGCGCATTCTCTATTATTTTAGAAACTAAAATAATCATGGCCATGTAGATAAGTATTAAACATTTTGTATGTATTTTTACCACACTTTGTAAAATTTTCAAACATATTTGTAAATATGTATATGTTTAAAATATCACACATACACACTAACATTAAACAAATAATTCGATTAATAATTGCTTAGTTTAAAACTTTACTCAAATTCTTTTATGGTAAATTTAAGAACTCAGGCTAGTAAATTATATATGCACGTCATTATCTAAAAAAAATATTTCAATTAACCTCCAAGAAAAATTAATGTATTTCATAATATATATATTTTTAATCATCCACAAATGATTAGATTACAATGTTTCTATGGTAAAACATTAATTTATTACAAAAGATTATATATGTACAAACATCTCTAATCCACGAGTGATAGAACATTAGATATTGATAATAAAGCTGAACGCATTATCTCGAACGAAAATCTTTGGGATTAGTGTAATCGAGTTAACCATTAACTATACAAGAAGTGAAAACCTTTATTCGCTTTAAAATATCTTGGTTATCTCTCATATAATATGCTTTGTAT
This sequence comes from Invenusta paracnida, assembly GCA_036023295.1. Classification (NCBI taxonomy): domain Eukaryota; kingdom Metazoa; phylum Platyhelminthes; order Proseriata; family Coelogynoporidae; genus Invenusta; species Invenusta paracnida. Next base: position 19,439 of record JAYRBW010081328.1, on the reverse strand, counting down.
AGTAATACATACATAGACAAGTATGGTAATAACATAATTTCTACACTAATAATAAGATCGAAACCAGTCTGTTGTATACTTTTCCCCGACCAGATAATTTATCTTGATAAAAACTATTAGTCAATGCAGGCATAAAATGTTGATAATTTATCTGGACTTTGTCAGTTTCAAAGATCAAACAGCTTCTGTTATGACTCTCCCTGTTTTAGAGGAGTGTTAATTTTTCTAATAATTACTGATTAATGCAGGCACGATTCTTCGTTAATATACTAATTTTAATTAAAAATGATCACATGAAATCCGGTGATTATTTAGAGTCCATTAATTGAATTGTCTAGCTGCAGAAATTAACGAAACAATTATGCAGGAAATTGCAAACATGCGAATAATAGATGAAACGAGTCATTATTAAATGAGATTTCTTAATTTATGCTATTATACTCGTAGGTAACTAACTTAAAAATATATTTACTGTATTTTGCATAATCAGTGCAGTTTTTCTTTGAATAACAAAATTGAAATATATATATAAAGCATATAAGATCTGACAAGCTGTTATTAAATGCTTGTTAATATATAACTTATTTACCGTAACTTAGATTGAACGTAAACTATATAAAATATAGACCATACATATTTATGTAACAAGCAAATAACCACTATCTTCGTATATTTTAAAAATAATTTCGTAATACTGTATGTTACATATGACGGTACGTTTAAATATACCTACTGACACATTGATTCCACCGTAAAGTAAACAATACAGCTTAAAATAAAGATAGAATTATCAAATGGAATAAACAGCAGCTATAAGGCACAATTGTCAGTGAAAAAACACTGATCAACTGGGATCGCATGAACAAACAGCAACTGTTATAGCACAATGTGTCAAAAAAGGACTCAAGAGATTATAATATTAATCCAAAACATTAGTATTGTATGATACAGACTTATCAGAAGAAAAACAACACCAAAATAATTATGATAGTTCTCATTAAAAGCATTACGAATAAAAGTTTTGTATAGGGATTTTCTGGTTTAGAATCAACTCTTCAAAAGGAAGAACACATAAACCAATCTACTGTACAGTTTATTACAGTCCCTGTAGCTACGTATGTATATTATGTGGCATTGGTTCTATATTCGATAAAAAGATATTTTGATATACAACCAAAATGTAAAAAAATGATTTGTACAAGGTTTGTTGTTGCTTAATGGATAATAATGAATATAGATATAAAATACAACGAATAAAACATAATAAAATGTACACAGCTGATAATTTTAACGTTTTTATCCACGTTAAGACACATGTTACAAAACATAGTAAGTACAATGAGACGATTACACTGACCCCAAAAAAGGGCTATGCATAGTAGTACAAGGAGCTTTTATTATTAACATATAGACGAGCTATAGACTACATTGTAGCAAATTAGGCCTAATACTGAATGTCTTAATTTATTAGTGTATAAGTTAAGGTAGACTAATTTATCGGATACAAAACGATTTCATAGTAAAATGATTAATTATATTGATAAAGAACACTGTAGAAGTATAATATAAAAAGTTAATATTCTGTACATAGAAATAATACATATAACAATATTAGCAGAATACTAACAATAGTAATGGACAACCATTTTTTAGAAATCAGTATAGAATGTGATTAAAAAAAATATTGTGCTTATATTGAAACAATTTAAAAAACTGTTGTATTTTACTTTATCTTAATAGAGTTTTATAAGTGTAACAGATAATTAATATAGTTATATAAACATGTTAGACAAATTATTCGATTAATGTAATTTAGACAAATAGTAAAATATATTACATGTAGTAATATGACATCAGGTATAAAAAACATTAAAAGTGTTATCAATAAAATTAAATATACAATATATATATAAATAAAAGCTTAATTTGTTGCTAAAATAGTACATAACGGACATATTACGAAATCTCATATTTAAATAACCGACAAACGTGATCAAAGTACTTTCCTAATATTATAATGTTATTATAGAATTCTTCAAATGATACACTATTACAGTGAGCAAAAAAGACCATAGTTAGAAAGAACTTCGTGAAATTTTAAGATAACACAGCTAGTAGGAAGATTACTTGTGAAATTATTACATTTGAAATTAGGTATCAAAGTAAAATTACATTAGTTGTCTAGAAATAACAACTGAATAAATGTAATAATTGCGCGTTTGTTTGTTACGAAATTGTTGACTAAAATAAGTGTTTAATATATATTATATATGTCAATGTGTATGTGTATGTGATCGTTGATTACATGATTTCGAAAGAAGCTAAGTTACAATGGCTAGGACGGACATGAGGTCAAGGGAGATAAAAGAAGGGTAAGGGGAGGCTGTTAAAGAAAGTGAGGAAAGATAAGACTGAAGTAGAAAGAGGGCAGAAAGTCAAGAACAGGACTCAGAGATCAATGTCTTGTTAGTCGATAGATATGGTGCTGTGTACCGCGATCTGTTTGTGATACCTCAAAGACATAGGCAACACATAGTAAAGTCTCCTCGGTGTCTTTATTCGAGACGATCTGAAAAAGAGACAATACGGAAAAACAATACAAATTAGTCGAAAATCCATATATTGTAAACCATTTCTTCTTCAACAGAACTTTAAAGCAAGAATATTTTGTAATATATATATACATATCTAGTTAAAATTCATTTGACATAAAAGTTTTGTTATTTATATTAAATGTGAAATGTAGCTAATCGATTATAATTTTTATGTAAACGTTAAAATAAAATAGCCCAAAAGGTATTTAGTAAATAATAAGAAATTTTACAATATAATATCAAATCATTAAATGAAAAATTCGCGAAAATAAAGATTAGATTTATTTCATGAGATTAAGTTGTAGAAATATACATTGATTCAGTGATTTATATTATACTATTTAACTGAATAGAATTAAGATAAGAATAAAATTGATGATTCTAAACATGCTGATAATTATTTATAGCATGCCGTTATGCTGAATAAGGAGAATCGATTGATTGTAAAGGATATTTATATTAATTAAAAATCCTTTCATATTATTATATGTATATAAAAATGCAGGCTTCATATTTATAGTGCTTTTAAGATTAAAAAAAACTTAATACAAAACACTAGTACACCAATTAAACAGTAAAATATCGTCAACTCAATATATCTCGTTTAGATCACTATCTGTTTTTGCTACATATTAATGTACGATTATATCTGCAGCATCAAACAATGTTGAGTCGCGTTATGATCCCCGGCTACAAAAAACAGATGATACGACTCTATATACTCCAAACTGCAAGGCTGCGTACTGACTCAAATAGTCTAGTTTTGGGCAAGCAAGTACATCAATCCTAACTGTATATTGTACAAATATATTGAATACTATAGTATACTAAAATATTAAACACTATACATTGCTTACTAGACCACGGACTATACCTACGTATATTAAAGGTGGAAGCAAATTCAAATGGGGCTTGTGTATAGTTACTATAGACTAGTTGCGTTGTTCAAATGGCATATATATAAAGTATAAAATATACGATTTCAGTGTAGGTATATACACTTTAGCTCGGCATTAACAGACATTCCTGCCCCGAAAAAAAACAAGTTGACAGTACAAAACAGTACAGTTTCTGTGTAAGTATACATATTATGCATGTTGATATTTATAATCAAATTGTGAGTGTAGCATGCATGTATAATGTGTATTTTAAGGGGCTATATATAATAGTGCGACAGTGGGTTATACTAGCAAACATACAGCCCAGCCTGTTACCTGCGAGTGTTTGTTATACTATACAGTACTACAGATCTACTACTAGTACACATAAGTACTGTCTGTATTACAATATAATTATAAATAATAAAGTAAGTCAAACCCTATTTACTATGTATATTTATTTATATCATACAAGTCCTACTCAATACGTCATACTGTCTTGGGTTTACCAATCTTGACAATGACTGCTGAGGTGTTTGTGCCTCATTAGCTCACTATTATAATATCATGCCAAAAATCTAAAAACTGAATAATACAGTATTGTTTGTCTAACGAATCAAAGCTCTTTAAATACGACACGGGAAATGTACAGAAAATCTTAACCATTATAAGTTAAAATAAAAATCCTTATATAACCCAATTATAAACTTGAAACAGTTGAATTATTCAAGTGGCGATTATAATAATTCACTTGTACAATATTATATCCTGATTATGTTATTTTAACGTACTCATTATTATACTCGTATTTGAATTAAAAGCAACTATAGTTTATCAGAGAAATAGTATAATTTAGAAGGTTATATTACTCAAAGAAATAAATTATATGGTGTTTGTACGAGTATTTGTAAAACTATAATGCAAAATACATTGCAGTGCAAAAATAGAATCCACATAAACTTATATTTATATACTCCAAAGATAGTATAAATAATTATAATTGAATATACAAGCAAAAGATCTTTAAGAGAATCTCAATGTTTTACCCCTAAATATATATTAACAAGTTGTAATTCTTCTATGTTATTGTGGTGACACATTATAATTATTGCTACCTGAAGTATAGTAAAGTTTTCCAAAACTGAATTCATCATTGGTTTCTGAGGTAGCTGGAGAAGTTTTGCAATAAAACTTTTCATATAATCACACATGGGACTCGACTCAAATCGATAAACATAAGTCCCATTCTCGAATTTTGGCCTTTCCACCTGAAAATGAAAAGAATTTATTTCAAGAAGAGAAAATAAAATACACGTCAAACAAACAACATCATGTTGTAAGTCACACCAGGACACTAAGATCAGAAATGTTCTAAATAAACTTACTATATAAATTACCATTAAACTATGATAACATGTACAATTTACGAAATGTAATAGATGAGATAAAGTGCAAATGAGAGAATAAAAAATATTATATCAGTTCGGTAATACAGAAAAACCCAGTGAGCTTAGTTTATAAAACTGAATCACAATAAACATTAATATATATATTCATACAATATAAGGATAACATGTTGAACAAAAAGACAATTTTAATAAACTATTCTAAAATTTGCCGCAAATATAGTTTATATAATTATATGACCCAGATTCAAGCATGTATGTACGTGCACTGCGCAATAAGTTATGTTTTATGACATTTTGCTCCCTTTAAAAATCATTCAAAATTAAAGAACGCTGTTTCGACTTTCCAATGATGAAATCATATTATAATATACACGGAGTATAATATAGAATTTCAATAGAAAAATAGGAATAGTTTACCACAAACATACGGCTTGAGATAAGATCCGAAAAAATAAAGCTTTAATGTGGTTTAACATACTGAGAAGAGCGTTCAACGCCCCACGAAGCATTCAACAAGAACACGTTTTCACATGTTTGAGATGCCCGTAGGCGCAAACAAACATGTAGGTTTCGGCTTTTCAACCCCTCCCCCCCCCTCAACACCCCTCTAAAAATACTATAATAGACTACTAAAGTATACCACTGTTCGTTGTACTGCATAATAAGACACCTCAACTGCAAACTTTTACCATATACATAGGTATTGGCCACTATACGATTATGCTTTTTAGTACAAACTGCGGCGCTGGTGATCAACAACCTACTATACTATAGTGTTACATACTTACCTCGATTTTTTCAACTACTTGTTTGCCAAAAGAGCATACTTTGGTCCATAGCTTTACGGCCACACCTTCATTGCCTTCCAAACTGAAAAAAATGTAACATATACCAAATAAGGAGTCTATTTTAATTTAAATTATACCATAGACATATAAAGTAAGTGCATTATGTTTAGTAATTTGACAAGCAAAAACGGTAGTAGAAATATGCCAGTATGATTATGTTGAAAAATTGTAAAGACAGCAATTTTGAAAAGTTCATGAAATAATATACTTTAAATATCATTTGTATTAAGGATTGATTAGTTAAGTGAATGAGTGAAATGAAATATTAACACAAGTCTTTTATAATTGCATGACTCCGTATTTATTCAATGAAATCATGACTGATTGTTAGTGACGGGCGGAAGACTCGATGATCTTCCACAATGCATGTGAGAATTGAAACTGTTAAGTCTTCAATAGTCAGCCAGAGCCACTCGCACCTATGGCATACTCTATAATATCTAACCAACCTATCTAGACATGAGAAGTCACTACAGTGTATTGTTTAGAAACACCAAATAAGCAACTCCCAGATCGAGTGTATACACCATGGCTTACTTCACTGTAATCCAACACAGACCACTATTAAAGACCGTGCCTCCTGTAACAACAGAGCCTTCCAGTGTATGCATATGTATTATATGTACACACATTATACCTTAGGCCTATATTATATAACTACTCTATTAGCACCAAGAAAAGAGATTAACATGGTGATAGGCATTATGACATACAATATATGTATGCGTACAAACCAAAGTGATAAAGAGGCTTGAAAGAGTGGTTCAAGTATATTATACCACATACAGTGAATTTACACAAATGAGTTATTTGGCGTAGAATTGACTGCATAGCTGTATATCATAATAGAGTACCTACAAATTCTACGTATATAGTAAGTAATCTTAAACTGGTGACTTGGGTGAGGGCGGAGTGCAGCATAACAATATTAAGAAAGCCAAATAAGTCTACATGGATTAAAACACACACGATATAGTTTAAGCCTGTTGGTGCCATATTTTGAAGTAAAGATCTAGGAAGCATGAAAAGTGAGTATACTAGATGAATTAACGTTTGCATGACAGAAATAGTAACTAAAGTATATTAAATCAAAAAATATATTAAGTTAATAATAAGCCCTAAGAAAATGTATAAGTGCAATCAGAAAGAGGCTTCTGACTGGAATGTAAAGGAAGAAAGTATCACTAAGTCAGTCAGCTGATGATTGCGTCATATTTATGCAGATAATGTATAAGAAGATATAATTATATTTTTGTCACTTATTTAATTATACCTGTTTAATTAAAACATATTCATTTTAAGCAATATACAGAGAATGAAATGCAGTAGCGAGTATTCAAAAATCTCTGTAGATAAAGTTTAAATTAGATTAAATTAGGTATATTTAAGAAAATTACTATAATTATAAGGTGAGTGGAGATAATAAATCTATATTAACACAGCTTTCAGCGAGCAGTAGCTATAAACATAGTAATGAATAATTTGACACTGCGAATCAATGTATACTCGGAAACATCATATACTGTTGTAAGTTATACGCTAAAGAAGGTAACCCGTCGGCCATATTGCTCTGCTATAACCGATATTATCAAGGACAGCATTATGGTTCAGCATCTAGTAGAAGACGACAGACAGCATCACCTGAATCAAGGAAACACAGGCAGGAAGACCAGTGCACAGACTATCTCCCTGCCTATCTTTATAAGCACGGGCTGCTGCTATCTGCTCCTTATATACTAGATCAAAGACACCCCACCGAGAAAGAAAACAAATTACGAACGAATTGAATTTGAGGCAAATCCTATAACGCATCGACAGACAACAACTGTTTTTCTCTCCAGCATAATATTCTATGCAGTCACTGTGACTTCCGCATATATACATATGCTTTTATAAAATCATAAAGTATATTTTTCACATCTCAACTAAATCATGGAGGTGCATAAAACATCATAATCCCAATTTATTTTATTTCCTGACAGATAACTAAGCAAACCAGAAAACTCGAAATTTATTTTAATTCTAAATAAGGAGACACAACAACCTTCTCTGTATAGAGTGAATGTATATATGTATGAAGAGCATGAGATAATGTAACTCAGGCTCTATTTAAGCAGAATTAATATGTGTATATATATAAATATTAACAAAGAGAATATATAAGAACAATGATGTGTAACGGCAAAGCTAATGGAATTACCCATATTAACCCTTTACAATATCCTATTGATAACAAGAGGGGAAAAACTGTGATAAAGGAATTAATAACCAAAATGAAATTCAAGATAATACAAAATACGACAGAACTTTACTTGAAAAACACCTGATGCTTAATATTTGAATAGAGAATACATTAATATTAAGAAAAAAATAATTACTGTTACGATTGCTGAAAGGAAAAGCATAATGTTAATAGTAAAATATCAGATAAGGTATGTAATTTAAAACGCATCTGAAAATGTTATTTAATCAACTATTATTAAAATTGTAGATACAAATGACAGCATATTAGTACATATAAATTTATTGAAGAACAAGAGTTGTAAAAGAACAGATATATAAAATAAAGAGGAGAATGTATGGAGAGATTTAGACTGACCGACTAAGGTGAAAAATTGGGTATCGGGGTTCTCGTAACCAACTAGAAGGAACACATTTCAGAGTCAATGGAAAAGTCCCCCCCCCCCCGTTTGACTGATACTAAAGAGAATAGTATATAAATGGTAGGCAGATATGGAAAAAGATTAAAGAGGGTGAGAGAAAGAGAAAAGCGGAGTAGCCGAAGGGTTAGACAGTCAGTGCACTACCTACAGTATAGAAATAGGAACGATCTGTAACAGCTGCATAAAGGCAAACATATTTACAAGGGAAGGAACCGCGGCGAGGGTAGGTCTAAATATTGGATGGACGCGGAAGTTGGCAAGCAAACGCAAGGTAACGTCCACCGTCTGTCAAGTAGGCTAATGTAACGCCACCCAGATAGTATGGGGGGGGGGGGGGTGAAATAGGGAGAACTGACCAAGGAAGAGAAAGCAATAATTCTGACTCTAAGAGAGAAAAATACACACTGGACCAAGATCACTCCCAGTATAACGAGGATACATTAATAGTAGATGCATGAGGCAATCTTCAGCAGGATTACATGCCCTAGTTGATATTTAGACATGGAAAGAGGCGATATAGATAGCTGTGTCTAGTCGTACTAACACACATTTTAACTTAGCTTTTTAGATCTCACTTTTCCTGTATGTATACCTCATCCATCACTAAGCGCTCATCAAATACATACACAAACAGCTAACTTCATCTTGCCTGCCAACTAAATTTATTACACTGTGTACCTACCTACCTTAGTAGTAAACCCACATTTAAGATGATGAACCCAATGGAAAGTATAACTAACACGCAACACTGTGTAACAGTATTCATTCAGTGATGCATTAAATCTTATAATATTATGACCGCATATATATATACCCAACAAAGATTTAACACTGGACAAGACTACTGAACTTCTTTAATGTCTATCCTCCTGTCTATATAGTATATGTATCATTCATTAGATGTAGACATGTTCCATTTTGGATAATCACAACCCCACACAAAATAGGGAGAATGATCTATCAACTGTCAACCATTCATCACATATTTACCACTTAATCTTTAATATCCTAGTATATAGATGACAAAAATTATATACAATTTAATATTATGATTGTTTTATGTAAAAGAGTTAAGACACATTACTAATGCAGCTGATTAATTACAAATTGAAAGAAAAATATTCTGTAAATGTCTACAATTGTTACTGTAATGATTAGTATTACTTAAAAAGAAAACTATATAATAATTTTATTATATTGCAATATCTATGACAACATAAATTGAAATAATATAGAAATATTTAAAACATTACTATAAACCAGACGAAGCTACATATAATTATTTGAATGTTCAGAGATAACAACATAATCGATTTCTAACTATGAAAAAAATAGTGAAAAAAACATTTATAAATGTTATAACAAGGTTTTGGAATTATTATTTTTGTGCATATATTTTCCTAGAAGTGAACATGTTTTATTTAATAATAAAATTAAATAGTTTTACATTCAACAAAAATAAGCAACTTACACTATCGTTACTGCGTAGAATGCATCGGGAGTAATAGTTGTATTTACACCGGCCTGAAAAGGAATTAAATATGTTTATAACACCATGCTGATATTGAATTTGAATAGTCAACAAGATAATATCTATTTAACTGTATATTTTGTAAATATCATAAACGAAGTCTACTCTAAAGCTAAGTATTCAGTGTCTAAATGTCATCGATTTTACTTTGCTTCACTTTAGTCTTATTAAGACAGCAAATGACATTAACGATATCGATTGCTAATAAATAGAACTATAAAAATGATACAATGTTCCTACTTCTTTATTGACTTTTTCTAAATTATTAGTCTAACTAACAATATTAACAAAAATAAATCAAGAATAAATTAAAATTACAAAGAAAAAAATATTTTGATAAGTAGTATAATATTTATATGAGAGAGATATTTCAAAATAAGCTAATACATTATACTTTTAAAAAAAATGAATACAATTCTTGATTACTTACAAAAATATTTGTTTAGTAATAGAACACTATTACAATAATATGATAGTAAAACTACTACTAAAGGATCATGCTTATATCTACACATGATTATCAGGTATATCTAGTGTAATATTATACAAGTAAATTATAGCCTATTTTAGAAGTCCGGTAGATATAACTATCCTCTGAAGACATGCTTATTATAGATATCAATTCGTAATTATACTGAAAATATATCTGTCTTAAGGCGGATTGCTCCTCTAAAGTTTATGTCATTATACTTGTACAATGTATAAATAAGGTACATTACAAAACCATGAGAATTCATGAGCGGAGACAAGTAATAAAATGATGCAGCATATAGGGACATTTGATGTATAAGTTGTCACTAGCACTGCACGTAATGGGAGCACTAACAAGTAGCAAGAGTGCATTCACGTATTTATAGATGCAAAAAACGTTGTCCATCCCTTGCATTGCAGTGCTTCCTAGCACATAACCATTAACTACTTCTGTTTAAGGAAAAAAGAGGTCATATCGTTCTGTGATAACAAGGAACGATAGTGTCACTTTAGTGCGCAAAGCCAAGCGCTTTCCTCCATCAATTTATTATAACTATCTTTACCCTCTGGTCTTATCTTCTAGCCAGCGCAAATCTCAATCTATACTAACAATCCATCTAAGTAAATACATACTGGCCAACAAGAACTATGCCAGATACTTTAAAAGTTATTTTCTAGTTCAAATAGTACCCCCCTCTTTTCAACCCAATTATAGGAGACTAAACTTCAGAGGTGTCAGACAAGAGATAAAAAAGTTATTTGTTTGCATTCATTTTGAAATTCAGCTGAGACTTTGTGTTGTCAGAAGAGGAATTGTTTATAAGATCATGAGACACTCCCATCAACAAGAATATAATGTTTAACAAATTTATGTCTGTTATAAAAATTATATCAAGTAAAGGAGAAAAACACTAAATCAACAATATTCCAAATTTGAAAGATAATCGACGTTATGTATTGTAAATGAAATAAAGTATGTATAATATAATCATATCATTTTGCTAAATGTTGTATTAAGAACCAACACTTCTAGTTTAGTACGTAAATGAAATAATTGAAAATCTGTCAACTAAATACTAGAACATCGTCAAACTCATGATATTATTAAAATAATCCACGCGTTACTTTTCAGTTTCTCTATAATAATTTAAACATAATATTAACGAGATAAATCAACCTCTAAGACCATGGTGTATTTACCTTGACCTAAGTGAAACAAAGATATTATTTAAAAGTTAGCACTCAACACTAAATTATTCACTTACAAGCAAATAAACTATTTAGATTTTGGCAGTCAAATTTAAATAGTAGAATATTTGAATCTTGACTTTAAGTGGTAATAAGAACACACACAAACAAATATCAATTAAATTAGAATTTTAATAAAATAAATATCAGTATTACAAAATATGTTAAATAAAATTATTATATGATTTAATAATTAAGGATAAAAAATAACAAAAAGTAATATGACCTTCGTACTTTAGAAAAGCTACAATTACTACGTCGCAAAGATAAAGTGAAGAAAAAAATTTCTTACAGTTAAAAAAAAAGTTAAATATTATCGGGATAAAAATAGACTTACCCAGAACTTTACTAGAAAAAAGGCATTAGGTGGGCCCCGTTCGTAGAGTTCCTTGAGACCGTGGTTTTCTGGAAATTTGTCCCAGATTTGAGTGACATCCACGTGCTCTAACCGGGGATCCGAATAGGTGTACGTGGCGGGACTGATATGTGCGAACATGTGCCGCATGGAGGGATGTCCAGAGGGATACTAAAAGACAAATTAATGTAAAAAATAACAATAGCATTACTAGTAAATTATATTTTGTGACAAAGAAGCAGCACACCTCCAATTAATACATTTAATGTTAATTCTGTAAATACCACCAATGCAATAATTAATACATAAGAAATACGCGAGGACTAATAATAACTTTTATTTATCAAAATATTGTTTGGTTATATGCCACAGACTGTTGTTAGTAAATAATTAACGAGCACAATATACAATTTTACTGCTATATTTTGATCAAGCTAAAAGTAGTATTTTCCTATTTTCACATAGCTATTCACGTGATTTTCTCATGCAATACTGCATTGAAGTTTACACATTTCAATAAATAATTAGATATATTTTAAACTATAAACATAGGGTTCAAAACTAGATCCAAATAAACTACAAAATAAATCGATTAATAATGAATTGTATTTTCAGATTTTCAATAGAATTAGATTACAATTTTTTTATTATTGATAATAGTGACAATATTAATTCTCGGACTCATTCTGAATGGCTAATTACAGATTTCAAAACAGTTTATTATCAATATTAAAATATAAACAAGCAAATACTATTTATTATGTATATCAATTTTTAATTATAATATATAAAATATTGATTAATCAAATCAAATGTTCTATAAAAATATTAATTCATCGATTTAAAATGTGACAACTTAGCTTGAGTAAATTTTTTATCTATTTAGTTTAGAAAACATCCAGCACAATGTTCTACCATTAATCAATAAAATAAGTAGTCTTGTGTTACATAGTTTAAAATTCAAATGTTGAAAAAAAAACAAGAATGTACGAGTTAGAAACCAAGGGAAAGTTTATTACCCCTTGTGAATTATTTATAAATCGGCAACCAGACCTGCCAGAAAAAAGTCACTGGTTTACTTGTGCCATAATTTATACTCGCATCGAACATATTATGCTAGAAGTTAGAGCAAACCCAAACCTGGTGATGGTCCTGCTGCGAGTCTGATCTGCGCTTTTCCATAAAGGCTGCCAGCTCTACGAGGCGCATCTTGGGCCCAGCAATGGATCGGCCGGCCCAAGCGGGGATGGCAACGTCCGGTAGTTGCTGTTGCGTCCACGGAGTCACGGCTGTCGAGGTATTTCCAGGCCAGTAGGCTCCTCCTGTGTGGTCACCACCTGTTGCGTCACCAGTGGGGGATGGGCGGGGCAAATAGACCCCATTTCCAGTGGGGTTGCCACCACCACTGGAGGAAAGGGGACCCCCGACTGAGGGTTCTGTAAGGAACAGGGGGCACAAGTATATCATTTCATTGATCTATCCTTAGAGGTAAAAAGATGTATCCTCTTTAAAAAAAATTAAAGTGCTATAATTGAATAATTCTTAGAAATTTTAGTTATACACAAAACGAATTCTATAAATTTACATGTTACATTAAAAATGTACTAATTTATTAAATCATTATTTGATCCTTTACCGAGTAATTTTACCAACTTTTTTTAACCTTCGAAGATCAAATAAAAGTTAATAATGTACAATCATTACAATTAAGATTGCACTTTTGTACCAAGAAATGAAATCAGATTACTCTACATAATATGTAGTATAGAAAAAATGATATATATTTGTTTAACCTTCGAGGAAATTGTTCTGACGCTTAATTCAATATCCCTACCATCTAAAGATGTTTTGTCTAGTTCAGTGCCCAATTATTTTACGGTCCATATTGGTTTAGAAGCAGTTCACTCCAACTCTAAATATTGCTACTTAATAGATGCCTCAGCATCATTCTCTTTAAATAATACATCTAAAAAAATATCTTTGATGGGTGCATGGAAATCAAAACACGCGGTTTCCAACATAAAAACAGTATTGTTTCCACCCGTTTTCTATTTTAAATAAAACCGTTGCATGTGAAGTTTCTACCAACTACTTTTGATAAACGATCTTTCAACCTTTCAAAAGATGGTATCTTAAGTGTAAAAACAACTTACTTTGTTCATTGCTGGGTGCAGAGACGATCTGTGCCGAACTAAGTTGAGAGAGCTGTTGAAGGCACTTCTCCTTGGTGGAGGGGTCGCGGATTTGGCTTTGGATTTCCTTGGATCGTCGTCGGGCCAAAACCTGTATATGACTCGACACTTGCTTCCGGGTTCGCGTCTTCCCTGTGCGGACCTTGATATACCGGGCGATTAGCTCGTTTCGACCTGCAATATGAATACATCAATAGTGTACATAGGCATCATGATCAATGAAAGAAATCATTTCTTAACTCCAAAATGTATAATAGAATATATCTTAAATAATTATTATTTTAATATATTATTTTAAATAACAGTGAAAAAAGAGAATATTGTAAAATAGTATCATAAAAGTGTCGTATGAACATGGTAAATACACGTTCAATGTAGGTATAAAAGGTTCTAAGATTCTTTATAACAGAAAACATAAATTAGCCAAAATAATGATAGCAAGTAAATAACATTGAGCATTAAAATCATTTTGAATATACTATTCTGTAGATTAGTAATTAATATGACACATTTAATGTGCCGTTTTACATAATCTCTTACGATTTATGAGAAAAATATACACCAAGCATAATAAATGTTTGTCATATACAACGAATATTAGTTTGAAACAGTTTTAGACATTTGAAAATGGTTATAAAATTACAATAAGACATTGAATAAATATAATATATATTATGTATACCCAACTATCGCGAAGAATCTAATATGCATAGTATATTATACTTAAGAATTGGTTAGAAGGTCAAAAGGTTCTAGGTCTATTGTAGTTTTTACATCTACACAGTAAGATTGGCAAGATCTTAATGAAGAACATGTCCGATGATAAGTAACATCAATAACAGTTTGGCGCTAAAGTAATGAATCTATAATACAGATAAAGGTGTAACCAAGCACTTAATAAGACACCTTGTAAGTGCAGAGATGGCTACCGACAGTAAAATGAATACAAAAAGTAATTCGGAATTAAAACGCAGAAAGGGAAATTTGTTAAATTAATGCAAAAAAATCAATACTATACATTTTTAAAGTAATAAATAAATGTAGTAGAGTAAGTTGATAGTAAATAAAAATAAGCATATTATACAGAACAAAAACATAAAATAAAGGAAAGATTATAATAAAATTCATAACCTATATTTCGACTAGTTCCGTCCTAATGTGGACATCGTCAGGAAAGAAATAATTAATACAATAATTAAGGCTTATATAGGATACAATGAGTACAACTAACAAAACTAATAAATGAGAACACAGATCAAATTGAGAAGACGAAGATTGAGAAAATATGACTGGTCTAATTACGTAAAAGAGGGTTATTAAAAATGGGTTGATTATATTTTATATAAAAAGATTCTTTTATGGAAAGACCGAGAACATTATTAGCAGTGAAATTAATTATATATACATATATATATACATATTGTAATAATTATTGAGATAGTATTATAAACAAATATTACTATTAGATACTATCAATAGTATACAAAAATGAGAACTGCATTAATTAACTATATAACTAAATTTAATTATTTCAAATCGATGTGACTTTTAATTTCAGTAAAGTGGAGCTCTATCTTATTTTGTAATGACGGCGATAATTTAAACTTGGTTTCATAAAAGGGAACAATAAAAAATCACATCAACTTGCGACCTTATGTCTTTGTTCTTCAGTCATTTTCGGTCAAAGTTGGGAATGCTAGGAATGTCAAATATGTGTATAACGAGCGGTTTGGCAGATGGAGAGATAGAAAGGGAGGTGTAGACTATTACATGATGAAAGATTTACGCTTCCCCAGGCTAGTCAATAGAACTCTAGGACGATACAGATTATAAAAGTAGAATATAAAGAAGGGGGGGGGGCAGATAAAGGAAGGGTTAGATATGCACAAGAAGAGTTGATTTAATGGAGGAAAATATAGCGTTTATCTGACTTCAATGAAGATATATGGAGAGTCAGTGTATTTGGTCTCCATATCAGAAGGAATAGTCTAATGGCATCAACACAAGGAGGGAAAAAGTCTATTTAAGTTGGTTGCAGCAGTGAGTCAGCCGAATCATTTTAAAACAAAGTCTTTGTTTCCTTTCCATTAAAGGTTGCGAAACAAAGGTTCAGGTGATAAATATTGATGAGAATAAACATTTGGTCACCGCACATTCGCAAATAGTATACAGATAAACATTTTAAAAAGTTTTTCTTTATACATGACTAGAATCAGAGTTTCAAGGAAAAACAAACTAAATAGCTGTTTCAATTTAGAAATAAAATGAAAACCTTTGTACTATCTCTTCGCATAAAATATAAATGAATAGAATTTTATAGAATAAAAAATAATTTATAAATTTTTTTGGCAATAATGAATATATACGTTATTTAAGTTTTTAATATTTGTGTTGTAAATGTACATATCATTATGTAATATATTATTATACATATATATTTAAGTTTAATTACTAATACATTTAATTTCAAACTATTCCGGTGTAAAACATACATATTAACATTTGTAATATTACAAGTTTTACATATTATAATACTGTAATAACAGTTTTTCCTTTGAATATAAAAGGATTAAAAATCGTACTAAAAACATTTTTTTTAAAGGCGAACTAAATTCAATTGTTCGGTAAAGTATGTATATTGATTTTATTAGGTATTTGAAATTAGACAATCTATTCAATATATTCTCTTAAGTAATTATTTTAGTATTGTTCAATGGAAACTGGCAAACGCTTAAATTATAAAAATCCATTAATTATAAATTATTAAATTCATAATGAATCATTAAATTGAAGGAATATATATCGTACTCAAACAAAGCCTGTAATATTTTCACATAATATAAATAAATTAAAATTGTATTAATAAATATTTTACTGGAATTAACAACGAAATATAGTCATTGAAATAAATATACGTAACTTAAAGTAATACTCTACTTACCATACATCTTTCCCTCGTCAGAGAGGATTATTTTCCGTCTTCCACAGGGCGGATATATGGCCAAAGCCTCGTGGAAGCTTTGTTCAATGTCAGCGGCCCAAACCCCCTCGGCATCGGTACCCTCCCCGTCATCGATGTCCTCTGATTTTAGATGCGTAGGCCCCATACCACCACCACCTCCGGTAGAGTTGGAATTCGTACTTGATGTAGCCCACTGACCACTGTCCATGACGATTAGACGCCAAAAATTAAATCTACACGTAAAAATAAAAAAAACCCAGAAAATATACATTAGTGACAGATTAAAAAACCGAACTAACGTAAATATAGTCAGCTTTAGAGAGGCCTATCTATGTTCAAAGTATCTATTTAAAATGTAGCTAACATGATAATAAAATTTTATGCTTGAATTTCTCAAATTAATCAAATGCCCACCTTTTGTAACAAAAATTGATTTCGTAGTTAAAAACTAGACTAGATGATTATTAGTACAAACATATTTTTTAACCAAATAACCATTTAATTTTGAAAATTTAATAAACTATATAAAATACTTTCATAGGGAAATTTCATCCTGACACATTCAGATTTTCAATTAAATTGTATTTCCAGTGAGGAAATTTCAAGCTGACACTTCTACTCCTTTCCCTCATTTTGGACTATGTGCAATCAATGGTTATAAAAGCGACATGCCCTTCAAAATGACGCATTAAATATACTAAAATATTAAATTATGGTTTGTCAAAATATGTTCTTATAATATTCTTGCCCAATAAATCTGTTAAATTAATATGAAACTAAAGGTAGTGTGTAAACATAAATTAAATATATCTCCATATAAATTGAGATATTAATGTAATTATGAAATATTTATATCCACAAAATGGACAAACTATATCAATTAGTAAGTATCAGCAAGTGTGACACATTCAATTTAATTAAAGCATCCATAAATTACACAATAAATTAATTCAAGTACATCCAGGTTGCATTATCAATATTGCCGTAATTAAAAAAATAATTTCTTACAAATTAAAATGGATTATTAAAAAGTCAGTAGACTATATAAAATCAATAAAATCAGAAAAAACAAGCAGTTAATAGATAAATAGATATAGATAATGTACTATGTTATAATATTTAGTTAAGGCTAAGGAGTAAATCGAATAGAATATCGAATGTAGAATAATCAACATTTTTGTAATAGATTAAAATTTTAAATTAGATATGTCTAACTACAAAATTATTTATCAACTTAATGGCATAGTATAGTTTACACACAACCCTTTTTCCAAACAAGAAACTGCTGAACTAGTATCCCTTTCTATGCTAATCTGGAGTCCTGATTTGTTATTTGTTTAATAAATTTTAATAAATTTACTTTATTATTACTTTGTTTAAATAACATTTGTTCAGTAAGAAAAATTGCTAGTCATAATATTAATAAATATTCTATGTATTATTACAACAATGAACTAATAACTAAATATAATTTATTGTTAATAAATAATAATATTTTAAGCCATATATATAACATATTTGATAACTGATTTGATAACATTCTTATTGACATGTTCATTCTTATTACTTAGTTCATTTAACACTTATGTTATGAAATTATCATTTATATAGTTATACCTAGTCTAAATAGAATATACAACTATATTGAAATACTTTTTATTGCAAGATTTATATGCAATACACAATGCTGCCAGCAGAATTATTGAAATGGACTAAAGAAAAATTACTGCAATTCCTATTTCCTGGGATTTTGTTTATCATTTTATATTTAGAATACATAATTTAAAAAGCCTAAATTTATTTGTATATTAAGTTATCTCCCTTAAAATTACATTTTATACTTATTACCTTTTTATTTTTCTATACTAAAATAATATGTCATGTTATTTAATTAATAATTCCAAAAAACTAACATTAAAAAAATGATTAATATATACATATATTTGACTTCAATGTAGCATATATATATATTTTTATATAAGAAAATATATATGTATACAATTATTGTATCATTATGTATATACAAATATGCCCTATTGAAGGAGCATAATATTAATATAATAAACTTAATTAATATATATACAATTATATAAATATTTTAGAATAAATATAGAATAAAACGAAAATATATACTCGACTATATAGGGTATATTTTAAAAAGTTATTAGTGGTTTGCAGTTTATAGTTTTACCAAACACCAATATAACATTTGGCTCATTCCACACAGAAACAACCAATGGCCTGTGGGACACCTTCTCAGAATGCCTTCAAATTTTAAATATGAATTT
>JAYRBW010081317.1:0-23513 GCA_036023295.1 Invenusta paracnida | reverse complement strand
TTATTATTATTATTATTATTATTATTATTATTATTGTTATTATTATTATTAATGGGAAAGAATTATAATAGTTTTATTACTGAAAAATAATTGCGTTTCTTTTTACTTTAAAATAAAATTTTGAACCAAACATTTTATATATAAAAATCATAAAAGATATGGGAGATAAATGATTCGAACTTTCTCAATAATAATTCTGATATTTTCCAGAAAAAGAATTATCAAGATCTACGTATAAGTTCAAGTATTTTTAATATGGTTTCAAGAATAAGATTAAAAATATATTACTCGATTTTAAGCAATATATATTAAATATATGCAATATGTTAAGCTGAAAATGATACCCTGCATTGGTTGTTGTATATAACCGTTTTCAATATAATTTTATCCCACATTTTATTCTAAAATGTTAAACAATATTTCAATATTTTTAAGTCAATATTTGTCTATGTATTGCCATTTTGACTTTTTTTGATTTTAATATCAATTTTCTATAAATATTTTAAAAGTATGTTCACAGAAAAGTTTTAAAACATAAAGAATAGAAGCCCATCTCATTACCAAAAAATCATTATAAGGACATTTAACAAACGATTTTTTGTATCGACAACTACCGATCTGAATTTTTATGAGCAGTGGTAAGACGGTGTCTTACACTTACGATCTATTACATACAGTTGAGTACCGAAAAGGTCTAGTTAGTCCATTTCATATGGCTACTAGAGGCTGGCAATCGTTGTTGAAGACACATTCCATGTTAACGTACATATTAAGATAGTATTGAAATATATATTTACTCAACTATTTATGAAGAAGATATATACTTCGTGGTTCAGCTCTTCGAATCGAACTTACCTAATGAATTGAGGTTAATTGAGTGTTACGGGACATAATTTCTGATATCAAGGTGAAATAAATAAAAGAGCGACAACGATGCAAAATAAAAATAATGCAGTAACTTATTCCAGCATCTCCATCACCCCTTCCTCTGCTCCTTTCTACCCAATATAGTCTGTTCAAATGCACTGCTCAAAGATACTATATTCCTACCTCTTCAAGTACTGTGTATAAATATTGCTCTTATAGCGTGTATTTGCAAACGTTATTGCGCGGCCGATGAAACCGTTGAAAATCGATATTGACAATGAAAGTTTATCTATAAAATATAATATGGGGGAGATGTTGCCGGTGTACATTATGATATTACGTACTATATGATACTGTAACTTACCAGCTGTTTTTTCTCTTAAAATTGACTGATGCACTTGACAGTTTAACAGCACGAATATATAAGGAAAGTTATATTTAAACTTTTTCATATTACTTGCTTATCTAGATATATATATTTATATATTCAAATGAATATATAATTTGAAACTTTTCATGTACTTAGTATGACTAAAACCTATAATTAATCAATGTTTTTATAAAATTCTCTTTGTACTTTGTCTTACGCCAGTGATATTGTCAAGAGCGCTTTTCAAATACTCCAAAAGTATACAATTCGCTTTTTTTCGTTGATATGACAATATATGTGTTTGTATATGCATACTAATTTTCTTGTTTTGCGCATTAAATATTGATACGATTTTTTGATGTTCCCATAGAAAAGTTGACATTCATGCAAGAAACGATATATTAAAAGAAGTATAAATGCAGAAGTTTATTATTTAAAATAATTAAACTAAACATTATCAATACTTATACATGGTAAGAACAATGTGTTGTGCACAAGTATATGTAATATACTTAAATAGCGCATATTATGTAATTGTGCAACCTTTTTATGTCTATTTAACTATAAAATGATGTAAAATATATTATTATATACCAGAAAGTTGTATAATTGCTTATCTCATATTTAGAAAATATTGAGAATTTTCAATATTTTGCTCAACCGCTCATCTCTTACGAAAACAGCGTTATCGCGGTCGCCTTTCCTTCTCTCACTACTTTTCCGAATACTTTTTTCTAAAGCTTGGGTCCACCCAACGAGTTTGGATGTACTAGCTATGTGCTCCTCCAACTACAATACAATTAATATACACATATTCATACATAAAACTAATATAGCCTGCATTGAGAGGCAAACTACTTTATCAGTTATGCTATTTCTGGCGTATTCAATTGCACGCTCCGTTTGCTCTTCAGTTCTATATGACTGGTGCTTTCCAACTCTCTCTTTTTTACATTTCTCTCTTATTTTTCCTCTTCTCTCCTTCGACATCGTCAGTCGTGCTGTCGACGTCATCTTCCACACCGTGGAGTCTCCACCACTTTCTCTCCTCTCCCTCTTCTGATTGACGATCAAGGCAGTACTGTTGCGTTGTCATAGTCTGATCCCCGGCCTTACCCCTAAATCCATTTATACTTTATTCCAGCAGGAACAAGTGGAGCCTGTCAGATTTTTGTCCTTGATGTTCTTTTTTTACTCCATACGTTTTTTATTTTACTTTACTTCTCCGCACCTTCACTGTCGCTTCCACTTTTAAATTCCCTCTACTCTCTCCTTCGTTGCTCTACAGTAACATCGTAATCGTTGCAAGGAATAGACTATAAGAAGTTCTCTCTTCGTAAATTTCCCCTAAATTTTAGTAGCAGTACATCTATGCCTAGTGAACAGTTTTTTGTACAACAAGGTGCGTATGTGGGGCTAAATAAGCCGACACAGAGAGACAAAGTTGTGGATTTTCTCCAAGTTTCTGAAGCGCATGAATCGGCTCAGAATAGCAGATCAAGTGACCTGGTTTATATATAACTATATATACATACATTATAGACTTAAGAATATAAAAATATAGCAGATTTGACTTATTTGGGATGAACTTTATTCTTCAAATCCACTTTCTTGTCTAAAAAACCACTGATAATTATTAAATGAACTATTAATTATACAATTTATAATTCATTGGTCAGTTATATAGATTACTAAAAATTTAATTATAACTAAACATCTGGTAATCACTATAACTACGAACTAACCATAAACGAATGAGATTCTTTAGTAAGATTTTAATATAAAATTGTAACATTGTACTTTTCATTTTTACGATTTAATTTCTCTTATACATTGCATATTTGCCTATTCACTGAACAATAAATCTATTAATATACCCAATGATACATATATAAAATCGTTTTTCTTTTTAACTAGTGCTGTAATGAAATATAATTGATAGCAATTTATTCTAATGTATTGCTTTAAAAAATATTATCTCTTAAACAATTAAACAATATACCATAACGTGTAGATTAAAAAGTCATTTGTTTTACGTAAAATGTCTTTCTTTTAAAATATTCTCTTCCCTGTAAATTTTGTTGTAACCAGTATGATTTGATTTCATATGCAGAAAAAGCCCATAACTAGTTTTCGATTTTTATTTATATTGTATATCGTTATCGTTTTAGATAGTATTCGTAATGTTTATTTGGTACCTTGCCTTATTTATGGGTGTTATATGAAAGAAACTGTATCTGAAGGAATAAATTTAAGCCTTCCGGTTTCTATGTTTAAAAGCAACCTTCTTGTTTTATTTCAAAGGTGTACAAGCTTACAATTTTCCTTGTATATTTATAGTTGTTTATTTCATAACTAATTATACGTTTCATTAATGATACTTATTTTTTAATAACATGTTTCTTTTTAATTGAATTGCCAATATCAGTAATTATTCAGAATATACTATTTTAGAAGTTATATAGTATACAGTATCAATGTATATAGTTTCAAAATGAGTCATAAATATGTTAATGTGTTAAAATATATTTAAAAGTTTTAATATGTTAAAATTTTAATATTAATTTAGATATTTACTATTACAAGATAATATTTTGAATTAAAAAATATTAATAATTTCATATACATAGATAGTGTCACAAATTGGACTAAAAATAAATATTAACAAACTTGTTAGCATTTCAATATTTACATACTTACTGCTATGTACTCACACATTTACCCCCCTGATTGTATAGTACTTATTGTTACTATCCAATCTATTACGGTAATATTGTATATCTAAATTTGTACTTTTCTTTTGCAACTCTGTTCTATCCTTCAAAACCCGAATTTTAAATAAAGTTATAATTTAATAAATATATCCAATAGAGAAACTAATATTACTGAAATAGTATTACAGGGTAGACATGTGGTCAAGTTAGATCCTATATTGAATGTACATCTTGCACCCGCCAACTGAGCTAAGAAATAGATCCTCTATTAAGATCACTAATATATGCCTATTCGTGCATAGACACCTGTATCCAGCTAGCTATGGTGCGGATAGTTGGCAATTAAATGAACATAATTTTCGCTATTTAAAACATAGATAAAAAGTTTCTGAGAAACTTTCGGTAATACACCCCAATCATGCGGTATATGTATGTATCAGGCATACCCGACCGATTGGCCTCTTTGAACATTTCTGTACCAGACGACATGTTGACAAGAATGTAGTTGGCTTAAGGTGGAAACGACCACCACCCACTAATGTGGTACATAATGACCTGTTTAAAAAACACCCAACCCCTAGGGGAATTCCTTGTTACTCCTTGCATAAATAATATCCATATAGGTAGTATACACATGTAGTATCCAAGTGACCAATAGTCGTTTGCTGTCTCGTTTGTTATGTTCCTATCTTGCTGTATATTTTTATAAAAGTAAAATAGTTTCTATGTGTGCAATATAATGACCTTATTAAACTAGTGAATTTTAACAGGAAATGTTGTATTTCTAAGAATGTGTGTATCGCATTTTTCGTGTTTACATTATCATACAAATAGAAAAATATATTGTAAAACTTATTATGATTTTTGTCCGTAAAATACATTCTATTTCGTTTACTAAAATATAAAACTTATTTAAATTATTCTTTTATAATTAATTACGACAATAAAAATAAACACCTTATTTAATCAGTTACCATTAAAAATGTATTATAATGATATATCATTAAATCCTATCCAATCCTAAACCTCTGATGTGTAGGTTCATATATCAAAGTATGACACTACGTTAAAATCTCGCTAAATTATACGATACACATATTAAGCATTACAATGCCATCTAAAATTATATTACGGTAGTATTATTAATCGGAAGAGTTATTCCCATTTTACAAATTTCGAGCATGTAAATATACTTTACTAACTTTTAGCGGTGACGTCTTTAGGATATATATTTTAATATATTTATCATGCTTTGTCATTCTGATTAGAGTTGTGTTATTAAGGCATAGAACATTTGAAGTGGATGAAACATTTCCTTTTATCTTCAATGATATAATGTATAGTACACCTTCCTACATATGTAACATAAATTTACGCTATGTTTATATATTTTCAAATTGGTTAATAATCATGGTAATCTTTCCAAATTTTAACATGTTGTGTTTCACTATGATAATGATGATTACTTATATATATATATATATAATCTCAAAACAAGATTATGAGTACTGTCGAAATGTTTGAAGGTGAAACCCACTGATTTAGTGTTGACTGTGTTTAAATTATAACTTGTACGAACAGTGAAAATGACTCGCCCAGAATTACAGGTCTTCAGAATTTACAACAGTTTAGTACAGGAGCCGGTATAAAAATACAAGGAAAGAGAACCGAAACAGCTGATGCTATTTTTGTAATTATCAAAGAGGTAATATTACTATGGATGGAATTTAAGCGTGTGACAAAAGTATTATGAATAAGATGTCTGCTCACTACCGTTCTGAATATCCTTCACTCCAGGTCTCAATATTTCTCTGTTCATTTTCTACTCTTTCAATCTCCCCTACCCCATCTCTCTTAATTCTCTTTTCATCTACAAGTTTAACATTTAGATTGGATTATGAAGATTGTGAATGAAACGAAATTTGAAGGAGTTCAGTTTGGTTTTCGAAAGCAACTGTGTCAACATTCGAGGGATACCACTGAACGACACGAATAATATAGCCATCGTGTTACTGAGATTTTATTTATTTTCATAATGCCAACAAGTGGCTTGCTCCTGTTTTTCGGCTTCTTGTAATGATTCAATTAATATTTCTAAAGTATACGGCTACATGTTTCACTATTAAAAGTTGGTTAATGTTGGAATTTATTTACACAATTCTAATTTAATTAGACTCTTCTATGCATAAGATTATCTATCCTCCGCCTTTTATTTTTATGAGCTGTGTTTGTGATCGACGATTAAAATCACATACTTGCTGTTGTAAGATAACATTTCGGTTATTAATCATTTTTATCCCCGTAATTCTATGAGTCATCAAAATCAAGGGATATAATATGTATTATGTTATATCCGTTTGCTTTATATTCGTACGGATAGCATAACCTCTCTAATATTAGATTTTACTAACACAAATAAATACACGTACCATCTATTTAGATGTTTTTTTAATATTTTATTACATGCGCAATAAGTAAAATAACTGTTGAAAATAATAATAATACGAGACGTTGTGAATCTCAAATTAAAAGAATGCAAAATTATTTTACTGGAATTAATTTTTTAATTGTATCTGCTTCTCCTAGAATTAATGCATTATATGTATTTAAAAATTATAAATAATTTGAATAAATTATATTTCTCTTTGCTTTATAAATTTATAATGATAACATTATTTTTATAACGTCTATATTTATAATGGTTTAGATTTTAGATTTTTTTTTCTTGATTTTAATTATTTTATTTTTCCATTTACTAATGCACTTGTTTAATATAAAATAGATGACAATATTCTAAACAGTTATATATTCCAAATTTCATTAAATAATTTGGTCAATAAGTTGGAAAAAATTCAGGGAATTTATTTAAGAAATAGTTTTAGTAATTATCTTATCAAAATTTAACTTGCACAATTTAATATGCTCGTGATCAAAGTAAATTATCTTGAAATATAGAAAAATATACTGTCTAAATTTAAAATTTATTTTATTATTTTTGATAATACAAAATTAGCAACTTTATTAACAAAAAATATATATATATTTTTTTTTTAACGCTTGCTGTTTACATATGTATAGAATATTAATTACTATTGTTAAACGGATATGCTTTTAAATAGATTTTAACTATTAAAAAATGTTTAGGATGCATTCAACAAAATTCAAATATTTACAAACTTCTTCAAATGTTGGCCATGAAAATCATGATATTATTATGTTTTATTATATTCCTACTACTTATTTATGTCATTACTTTTTTCTTGAATTTTAACAGTAATCATAAAAATTATACACGATAAATTAATAGTAACCCATCATCTTTATAATAATTACATATCAAATGCTTAATATTGTGACTGATTTCAAATGTGTGATCCAAAATCGATTTTAGATTAATTCTATGTTTAACATAAATCCCGAGTATTCCATATATATAAAGATACATATATATATAATATTTTTGGATGGATTGTCATTGCTGTGGTATACAGACTCCCTTGAGTCTATATTTGCCTTCATCCTACAAGTATATACCGAAAATATTGCAATAGCAAGATAGCGATTTAGATTATAATCAAATACTGTTCATATAAGCAGTAGGTGCATACTAAATTCTAAAGTAAGATACATATAATTATAGCATTATATCTAGAAGAAATATACCACTATACTTCTGTATAAATGATGTAGTACAGTGTTGCAATAATTGTTAAATTTTCAATTATTTGGTGTTAAAAAAACTTAAACACTTAAATTCAATTTTACAGTATATAATAATAGTGCTAAATGTGTATTTATTTAAAATTGATCACAGTTTCTTTATTACATTTTTAATAACATTACATTTACATACTTAATAATTATTGCTTTTTATCACCCAGTATATATAATAATATATCATAAGTTATGAAATAATACATGGTATTTATTACTTATTACATCTCAAATAAATAAGAAAAATAAATAATAGATTATTAAGTATTTAAGACAATATATTATATTTGACATAGTGAATTAAATCTATTTATATTCTGATTAAATATTGGAGTAAATTCTGCAATTCTCATCAATTCTGCGATTCTGGTTAAATCGGTGTGAGTCAATAAAATACATAAGTGAGTAATTATAATATTAACATTTTATATAATCGTTTAAACAAATAAAAAATTATTTATATAAAAAAAATTATATTCAGTTTGATGCGAATTGCGAATAAGTTTGTGGAGCTGTGTCAACTAAATGAAAGTAAGTATACTACTTCGCAAGAAATTATAATAATACATATTTATTATCAAATAAATTTCAGTAACAGTTTGCTCTCTACTTGCTGTCTCTATTTTTGTCTTAATCCTTGATATACTGTTAATGTCCAGCATCTTTCCTTTCCTGCAATAATATGCCGCGCCATTCCCAATAATCGTTCTACATCCCTGTGCACATAGCGGTGTATATAATATTAGCTACCCATATCTCTTCTTAGACATACATAGATTTAACAAATAAATATATCAATAATGAAAAATATGTTGTCTAATTTTTTAGTAACGATATTAAAGATAATTGTATGATTATATTATAGGAATACACATATAAATGCATATGCCATAATCGTAATAAAAATAATGATGATATGGGATATAATAATCCTTTGGAAATACAAAATCGATTGTACGAAACTTGTACATTTTGGTTACCTTAGTCATTGGCAGCCACCATATAAAAAATAATTGTCTACCTTTAAAGATGTACAAACGAAATTACATAATTGAAAAATACTCCTCTATTTGATTTATTGATTTGACGCCGCCCTTGTAGCTAATTTATTAATGGGTCTGTCTACCCTATACATGTATATATATCTATATACGAACTATTGTCACTTTGATTTATTGTCTCTTAATCAATATTAATTGAAATATCTTTAATATTTATATGATACCTTTCATGTCTCTTATATATCCCAAATGCTCCATACATTAATTGCCTTAATTACTGGTAACAAACTCGCAGCAAAAAGGCGTAAAAACAAACGTAACTGTTTAAGAAATTATAAATCATTTTATTTAAAGTAGGATTATAAAATATGTTTATTTCTTAAATAACCATCATTTTTTTATTTATAAAAAGTTGCATAATATTTAATAACATATGAGTGTTCATTTAAAATCTATAAAGCAACAATTATAGGTATTTAGTTTCAAATAATTTTTAAATATACATATATTAATCTAGTGGTAGTTCTTTCTTATTTGATCTAATTAATTTGAAAATTTCCAATTTCCAATTTCTAATTTAAACAGAAGCTAAATCCTCAATCTCAGATTGTAAGTATCATAAGAAGGATTATATCGTCATACTCTTATAACATAATAATTGAATATTTTAAAGGATTCTTCAATATATCTATTATGCATATATATTGGCGTTTTATATTACACGTTAACAAGGCAAATATTTCGAAATGAAATAGCATTTTTAATTTGTTTGCTTCTACATCAAAACTTGTATTGTATCTCAACAAATGAAACATTACAGGTATTTGGGAAGCTAAGCAAAAGGTTATTATATAAATATTGGGAAATTACTAAATTTATATTTTTGAGTGTAAAGATGTATGAATATGTATAATATATAAACTACGATGTAAAATATGTGAAAGTGCTAATTCTAAATGTGTAAATGTAAACGAGACCGACAGTTTTAGAACGAAAACTACACTTTTACATTTAATCTTTGTCTATGTTCACTAATGACTTCACGGCTTTTACTTTGAAATAGCAAGAATGCAGGCGTGACATGCACACACCCTACTCGTAATGAGGTTGTATTATTCTTACCTCAAACATGGTCTCTACAAATGTATCTAGAGTACAGTATTTTTATTTACAGTATATATTTTAGCTAAGAGTTATCATTATTATATTTTTACATTACTTAAATCCAAATGAAAGTTATAAAATGCACAGTAATTTGTCATAGCCGAAAAATGTTATTTTCATTGTAAATATGTATATCTGAACGATGCTTACCAACGGTTTCTATGTTTCTAAGTATAAATGTATAAAATAACAACATAAGTTGAAGCATTCCAATTTGTAAAAATTATTTCTTTACTGTTTTTATATTCAATATAAAATATCCAAATCATTATATATTAAATCTGATCGCATAAAACCATGGATGAAATCTTTGTAAAGATATATTTGGCACTTTTATGTTCTATTTTTAATTATTTTATCTGATAACATCTGACAACATAGAGGGAATTAAAAACACTTTTTTGATTAATTATAAAACGTGGGAGAAAATGAAAAATGTATAACGAGTATTATACGATTATACACATTTTTCACTGTTCCATATTTTTAAATAATCTAGCTAATTATTTTGAAGTAGAACTAAAAATTACATTATTTTATAAAAAAACAAAATGTTTCAAACAAAAAATAACACTTGTTTCATCGATGCTTCTTATAGAAGAAAATAATTTCTTGAGGATTTTTTCATAATAATTATTACTAACTTCAGTATAGAATTTATTATTATTCCACATTTAGTTAAATACAGAAAAACACACATTTTAAACATTTTCATATATTTATGTTGAAAGTAAAGAATGATGTATAATCCTCAACTGAAATAAAATAAATTTTGTAAGTAAGAAAAAACCATGTTTAAAATTAAACATAAAAAAATTAATGCTCATTTAGATTTAAAATATGCTTGTGTTTTGTGTATAAATGTAAACATTGATAGATTTATATAATCTAGAATGTTATTTTTAATAGGTTCTTAAACAAAATATATCAATGCCGCTAATTAATTTGAGACTAAAGCATTATTAAAAGCTTAACATTCACAAAAAAGAGTTATACAATATTTACATTCCTAACTCTTGAACTCTTGAACTCTTAATAACTTTAAGCTTATATCTCTACAAAGTAAATAAAAACGTAACCATAAATATTATTAGTTATTAATCATAAAACTCTCCATTTTTCTTTATACATAATAATCAGAATCGATTTTTTGTATTACTTACATATTAAATAAATATTTTAGATATTAAATTGTATTTCTGTGACATATAGAAAAATAAGTTGTGTGGTATTTAAACTAACGATTCCAACATGTTTATATAATACACATTCATTAAATGTCAAACATGAATAATAGAAATTGTTGCAGTTGCATCATATGTTACTCCTTATATTAGTAGAAATTTTGAATAAATATAAATATATAAAAATTTCCAATAGTATTCTATTGGCATAAGATTTGCATTAGTTAATGAAATAACCCCATAGACATGTTTTCTAATATTATAATAGACAGGGCTTAAATAGTAACTCAGAATTAATGGAAAAATATTTATTTAATTTGTTTGCTTTATTCAAAAAGAAACAAGTGAGCCAATAATTCACTAAACAAATTGTCATTCATGAATTTTTCATCCCAACAATTCGCAGTTGTCCAGACTTCTCAGTCTTAATTATCCTTCGAGTTTCTTATTTCGAACATACACTTTTAGGAATATATTATACGGTTCTTATAAACGAGTCTAGCACACAATTACACATGACATGTACTAAATACTAAATACTCTTGCACATGGTATTCAAGATAACTGTGGGCTATATGTACTCCTAACTGAAAACTGACTGAAAACTGACATTTGACTGACAGGGCCGTCTGATTATTTGTCGGTTTATGGATATGTGTTGTAGATGCACATATTTTATATAACGTAAGTTTGGATTGTAGAAAAATCGGCCGGTTCCTCTTCAACCTTTCTTATTTAATGGAAGGTAGAAAGCAGTCAAAGACTATAGGGTACCTTTATGGCAGATTATTCTCTTTAAAAGGAGTCAATTTACTTCCCAGCTGGGATCCGACCAATTAGCCAATTTAGACCGCTGCATACTTAAATTATCGCCATTTTAACCTGTGGTACTTAAATCACTTAAAGACACAATTTTTCTTAATTTACTTTTTTGCGACTTCTATATAATCAGATAATTTTTACAGTGTGTAAAAATATGCTTGATGATTATGTATTGCGTCGTGTTGCATAAGTATGTTAATCAAAAATAGGTTTATTTGCTTTTTACTTCAGTCTGAATAATCACACTTTGATGATCTCACTTACATGCATTTAACAGAAACATGAATGCTTAACACTTGTGTTTTGATCAATTCAATATAATTAAGGTAAATAATTTTTATATTTCTAATAAATAATAATATTGTGAATGCACTCCGTTTTTTACTCTTTCAATTAGACTTTTTCAAATATTATTATTAAAATATTTTTGTCAGAATATATTTTAAATAACATCACGTTGTGCTATTTAAGCATTCTTATGATTCCTTATCCTTCGGACTCCTTAATAATCAATTCAACATTTATTCTTACACCTCATCCGTCATATTTCTTCACAGAAACTCAAGCAATCACATTTTCATATTTTATTACAATTCAAACTTTTTCACATCGCTCACAACATACAAGAACTCAACAGATAATCACATGCACACGTTGGAACAATGGCACGAGGTAACACTGTATTCGCATCAATTTTAAATTTATTACATGTTAATGCTACACATTAATCGTTTTGATTTTATTATACGATACATAAATATGTTTTTAAAGAAAATCCCTTTACTTGGAAACATTTAATGAAGATAAAATAGAACTATATAACAAATATATAAGTTTTATATTTCGCAGTATTTTTATACATCCATAAATGGTATTTGCTTTTTGTTATATTCAGTATTAATATTTTGCATACATCGGTTTACAACGTTTAGCCAGTAGAGTAATGCTTTCATAGAGATTGCAGGAATATATTGAAGTCCTTCATATATGTTAGAAAATACATATTATATCATGGTCGGTCAAGGATATACAAAGTAAGTATTAATACGAGTATATCATAAGATTAATATTTAACGTATATGTTGATAAGTTATGTTAATCACAAAATAAAATATTGTAAAATATATTTAGATAAATTTTATAAAAGAAATATCATAGCTATTTCAACATTCAGTTACTGTCAATTATAATAAATCATGAGAAAAAAGCTGTAATTAACATGAAATTATATTTAAATAATTCTACTTTGTAACAAATGTTATTTATTAATATTATTAATGAATTGTTAGTAATTTTGACAATTTCGACCATTAATATTTATCAAAATTGTACATATTATTTGTGACTTCGTACAAGTACATTATATATCTTACTACTTCTTGATTACTTTGGGAGTTATTTACCTTATTATCTTCTAATTATCTCCTATCTTAAGGTAAAATAATAGCTGAACATCCTACCTTAAAATAATAGCTGAACATCCTACCTTAAAATGATAGCTGAACATCCTACCTTAAAATGATAGCTGAACATCCTACCTTAAAATGATAGCTGAACATTCTATCTTAAAATGATAGCTGAACATCCTACCTTAAAATGATAGCTGAACATCCTACCTTAAAACACTGCTAATACGAGTATAATTTCAACAGTGCATGCAAAACAAATTTTGAAATATAAACAATTGCTCTCCTCGTCACTTACAACTACTTACAACTATTTAAGATAAAATTTAGCAAAGACAGTGATTTGCAATATGTACTATATATTCAATAATTATTTTTTGTTTACTCTGGAAACAATGTAATTAATTCCACTTTTGCATTATAATGGCGATACTTTTCATACTGATATTAAACACATTCTCTAATGAAACATCTTTTCAAATAAAGTACTATTTTTTTAATTACATTTTATTATTTAAAGTAAATATAAAGTTATCAAAAGAATTTTTTTATGTGTTCTTTCCAAATTTGATTTCATATGAGGAAAGAGTAAAATAGAATTGTTATTTAACTCTAAATAGTTGTCATAAATGGTGTACACGTATCTGAAAAATTATCGACATTTAAATTTCAATATAGCGGACATTTTCTTTTAATTTAAACAAATAAATGCGGCTATATATAAGCAATATATACAAGTGAACATATTCTCATAAAGGAGAATATTTCGAATTCTTTATCTGTATTGTTGCATGTAGGTACAAGATGGGCTGCATCATAGTTCAGAATTAATTTTCATAGCACTTGAATTTTAATAAGGATTCATTGACCCCTAATTTACATTATGTTACAATTATTACATAATAATAATGCAAATTGACAAGCTGTTCAGCAAAGATATGAAAATATATTGATTAATATCGGTAATTGAGAGAATACTTAAAACTGCATCTACAAACAAGCCGCGCGCCTAACCAAACATTTTTTTATTGTAGACATAATATAGCTCATCGTTTATTATGATTAAATGTTATTTGCTCACTTTTATTTTACATTTGTAAGCAAAATACCCATGAAGCCAACGTTCTCCCTTTTTGATTTCAGTTAAATTACAAATAAATAGAGTGGCAGAATTTGTGTTCGCAACATACTTAAAGTCTTAAATTAACATTTCCATCGATGTTATTCTCGTTTAATATGAAAACTCATAAAAATTATATTTACAGAAATCTTTAAATATGCATAGTTATGACTATAAAATGCTAAATATTTTCTGGTCCGGCAAGATATATAATAATGCACATGTATTTTTTATTTTTATTATACTTGAAAAATCCTACATAAAATTGGTACGAATAGTTTTTTGAAAAAAATTAAACATCGAGTATAAAATTAACTAATTACTTACGTGCAGGTTTTATATATTTGAACATTCCCGGTATATTTTATCAGTGTTGCGTAAGAGGATTTACAGTGACCCTTGTAACCTATCTAAACATCTTAATATATATTTGTTATCTTTTCCGTCAATCTCAATTTTGGCACTCTGTATTTAACCCTAAAAGCCCGAGTTAAGTAATTGTTTTCCTACTATGAGTGTAACTAACTTTCTTATTTGGCAAAAGCATGCATGCTTGTGTTCGCGACTAATTTCCCTGTACCTTCCATAAGAGACGCAAGTTCAAATAAAAACCACAACAATACCGAACAACGCAAGATGAAGACATTGACTTCTTTAGGTTGTAAAACGGAGTTGGGGGAAGCGAGGAATACATGACAAAAAATCTTATATAGAAAGACATTTCAACGGAGCATCTATGCCTGGAATAACACGATTGACTTCCTTAGAGGTTGCGAACAGACAACAAAAGACTCCAGGTTTAGAGGAGCATCTCAATTTCTATAATTAAATAAGAAGAAACTATAACTAACTCTCGTATATACCTACATCCTCCTTGTTTGATTTGCCTACTATCAGACTTCTCAATTCGGAAATATATGAAAATCCAGCTAGCAAGAAACACAAGAAAAAATCCCTTGAAGACTCTTCCAACAGAAATAATAATAAATAAATACAGAAAAAGAATATCTAGATAAAGAGTTACTCTGCCGTCCCCCCAATACTGACAAAAATTCTCAAAAATGCCCAACTCTTCGAGCTTTTCGGCATATAATGTAATGATCATTGTGTATATGATCTTTTCTCAATAATGGTGATAATCAGTGTACGTGGTGAAGAATGTTGGTTGATTCTCTTAAATTTATAGATAACCCAACCCGGCGTTTCGTTTCAAACAAATCCCGAATGTTAATGATAATGATTTTTCAAATGTTCCTCATTAGGGGCTTTGATGTTTTATTTTTATTTGTGTACAATAGTTTTATATTATACAGTATTTATATTTCAGAGGCCAGCACTATTGATATCTTCCAAAGAGGACTTTTCTACTTAACGAAATGACATCAAAAGTATTTTTAAATTACTCAGAATTTCCTACTTATGTTCGATAATAACAAACTTATTCAAATAATTTAATACGGTATTCATATAATAACATATAATAAAGGTTTTATATAAAGAAATACAGAAAAACAAACATGTAAAATTTCCATACTCTAATTACAATGATTTTTTTATTTGAAATTATTTAGAATATGTATACATTTTGATGAAATGATAAACATGGTATTTATTTTAAAATATAGTAAATTATAATATTTCATAATTTTAAAAAATGTTGAAAGACTCCTTGCAGTTCCTTTACAAATTTGTATTTTAAGACATCTGAAAACACATTTAAAAATATTAGAATAATTAGCAAAATATATTTGGCTTTATAGGTACGGTTACTGGTAAATATTTTAAAATAAAAATATGTAAATTTCACATACTTTAAGAGGTAAACTTTAATTGATTATCTGATATATTTCAAATTTATGATATAAATAAAATAAAATAATCTTTATTGGCAATTTGTCAGGCGCAAGGAGCAAGAAGCAGGGAGATAAATATAGTTAATTATAAGCATTTCCCTATGTGATATAAAAAAAATAGTTTTATAGCACATTAAATACACTTATATTAAATTATCAAATTACTTAGCTATTAACCCCCTACAATTCATTCATATATATATTATGATACGATTATATTTTTGTTTGGATTTATATTTATATTTATTAGTTTTATTTTCACTTCAAAATATTGAAAACGCATACTTGGTTATTGGCAGCAACAGCAGCCAGCGCTGGATCTTTAGTGTCAATTTGTGGTTGTCCAGTGAACGTGTGCATTGCTGGTGGTGGACCAAAGTGTCCAGGACGAGACCACGTATCCGCTACATAAGTGTTCTCCTCGGCCCACTTGCGTAGTCCATAGGTCCCCAGCAAACCGGATCTCGCCCGGTTACGCAGGACCGCGATGGCGATTATAAGAGATATACAGATGACAAGTGTCACCGCCACCATTCCAATTATAAGAGTGAAGCTCAACCGTGCCTTCTCGTGTTTGTCCCCCATCCCCAAACCCCCTGGGAGTACGTTGACAAAGAGACGTTCATCGGCGGGTATCTCCGGCCGACCGTTGTCTGAAACACGTAGATGCAGCTCGTACTGACCCTCAGGAAGCATATCCGCAGCATAGAGATCTCCTGATAGAAAGCCTAGATTGAAGAACCCATGTCCCATGAGCAAAGTGTAGGTGAGGTTGGCATTCTTGGGCGAATCATAGTCCTCGGCTCGTACGCTGCACAGTTTCTCGCCAGGTCGGACTACCCCTGTGAAATTAAGGTTACGGTCCCCCTCGTGTGGATAAAGCCAACGAGGGGCGTTGTCATTCTCATCCAACACTTCCACTGTGATGGATTCGATACTGCTCCTCGAGGGAATTCCCAGATCGTACAACAGGATATGCAACTGATAGGAGTTGTACTTCTCACGGTCTAATTTCTCACGAGCGCGTAGACTCCCCTTGAATCGATCAACCGAGAATGTACTGTTCGACATGATCTGACCGTTGCTCGAAACTCGGACCAAGCTATACTGGACTGTACCATTGAGACCGTCGTCCTGGTCTAAGGAAGACAGTGTTCCAAGCTCTCCCGAAGATCCAGGAAGATTCTCCATCACCACGAAGTTACGCACCTGAACAAGATGTGGTTCATTGTCGTTCACGTCACGAACTGTTACAACAACGGAAGCTGTGGCGGTAAATCTTCTAGGCTCCGCTTTGTCGATCGCCTTTACAGTGAATCGAATCTCTTTCGTTGTCTCTCGATCAAGCAAAGCAACAGTAGTAATAGTACCCGATTCAGGATCTATTTGAAAGTACGACGCAGCGTCCGGAATGATCTCATAAGTGATTTGGGAAGTGGCATCTTTGTCAGTTGCTCGAACCTTGAGAACACGCACCCCAACTGGACGATTCTCATCGATCGATGCATTGTATAACGAATGTTCAAACACGGGCGGATACTCATTCTGGTCCAAAATTTTGACATCGAAGTCCTCTTCGGAACGAAGTTGCGGAGTTCCCTGATCATGGCATCTTATTTGTATTGGGAGTCGGGAGGTTGTTTCTCGATCAAAACTTGCATTCGTTAGTAGACTGTATATTTCTCGGTTGTTCGCACTATTTGAATGTTCTAGTTTAAAGTTTTTTTCTCCAGAGGTTATAGCACAGGTAACTTTTCCATTCTCCATTGTATCCTCATCACTTGCCCACACTAATCCAATATGCGTTTTCGATTTACTATTTTCCTTAACAGTAATATCTTGCGCACCGTTGTTAAGTGGTTTGATTTGTATTCTCGGCCGGTGATTATTTATATCAATAACCTTAACTTTTAACGAAGTCTGACCCATATAAGGAATGTCACCATTGTCCACTGCATTAATCATTATAGTGAATTGTGGAGTTTTCTTAGCGTTGAGTTTTTTCTTCAGGATAATCTCCCCATATCCCTCCTGATCACGAATTGTGAAGTGGTTCACTGCATTCATGTCGTACATTTGCCCAAAACTGTAGCGCACGTCACCGAATCTGCCTGAGTCCGCATCAGTTGCCTTAACTCGAGCCACTACATGTCCAAGTGTCGCATTTTCTAGGACCTCCGTGCGATAAACATTCTCCTGAAAAATAGGCTTATTGTCGTTAACATCAGTGACACTTATCAACAGTAACTGGCTACTGCAACTCTTTGGGGTGCCCCCGTCGCAAGCAACAAGAGTTGCATTGTAACTCTTCGTCTTCTCGTAGTCCAGGCTTTCCACTAC
This sequence comes from Invenusta paracnida, assembly GCA_036023295.1. NCBI lineage: Eukaryota > Metazoa > Platyhelminthes > Proseriata > Coelogynoporidae > Invenusta > Invenusta paracnida. The sequence continues at coordinate 4,958 of JAYRBW010081317.1, read as the reverse complement.
AACAAGATGCAGCGAATAAAGGCGCCGGTACTCCACCGTGAATATGTTGTCCACTCCAGTTAGTGAGTAGTTCTTGACGTTGTTAGGGTGGGCATCGATATCAGTCGCAGGTACCAGGGGGATTTTATATCCGGTTCGCACTGCCTCGCTAATTTTAATTTCCCGGGTTGGTGTCGGAAATGTCGGCTGATGGTCGTTGATATCCATGATCATCACCTTTACGTTGATCCAAAGTTGCGTCGAGACGAGAACACTGAACTCTAACTTACAATTCTCAATTTCCATGTCGCCGGGAAACAGTTCTTCACGATCAATAACCTTCTCAATAAAGAGCTTTCCGGTTGTATTCTCCAGTCGAAAGTGCTTCGTCACTTTAGTCGCCTCGTAAATCTGGAAATTGATGTTCCCCGATAACTTTGACTCGATTTTGGAGTCCACTTTAAGATTTCCAACAAATGTCCCCCTTTGAGACTCTTCTTTGACGACGTACTGAACCACAATACTGGCGGAGATGAGTTGCATAACACTTGCTACACACAAGAGAGACAATGTCCCAATTGAACTGAAAGTACTGAGAATAGGCATGGTGCCAGACGATTATTCAGCTAGTAAAGTTGAAGCACACACTTGGGTGAAAAGCAGAGCTGTCAAATTGAAGGTATTAAAGTAATGTCTGAGAAACTTCCTTTTAACAGGAATGTTCCAAAGATGATTTTAGCTTCTTTTTCTTCAGTTCTGTATCAACCAATAGGAATGAGGTAGTATCCCAGTTTAAAAGAAATGAGTGGTTACTGAAGGAATTGAGTAGATTATTTCGCATGTTGCCTATATGTAACACATATATATATATATATAATATAGATAGAAACATTATGATATCATCAACAAGTATGTAGTATTTATTTTAAATATAACATTATATTTAAAAGTTTCAAGTATGAAATTAAAAAAACAAGATTTTCCATTCGACGTTTTTGATTTACTTAAACCCATCAAGCAATATAAGTAATAAAATAATAAGCACAGTTATTTTAAACATTTAAACTTCAATTAGGTATAAGCAACTTTTTAAACATGAGGTATTAAGATGATAGTTTTAGACTTAAGTCATTATAATTTAATTAGTATATCATTTTATTAATTACAGTACCAAATCAAAGAAAACACTGACAGTTACAAAAATATTATTATTAGAATCAGTTTGTGAATTCGGTTCCGCATATAGCACATATAAAAGATAAAGCTGATGATTTCGATTGCTTTGCTGATTAGTTTACAGAATTAATTTTTCTTCCAAATACGATCGATTACAAAAGTAAATTATTCGGACAACAAATAGATAAAACCGATTTATAAGATTTTAGCTAGATAATATTACAGTAACTCACAGAATTTCTTCCACGTGTTTACTAATTTCTGTTATTTATTATACATAGGTACTTATAATGTATGTAATAATATACGTAATAATATATTATACATGATGATGATTTAAATAAATTTAAAACGTGGCATGGTAAAATATGTGTTATTTACTATTTAAATAAAAAAGCATACATTTTATTCCAAAATTTTTAAAATATTTGTTCATTCATTTGTTATTTAACTTGTATATTTAACTATGTATGTGTAATCGCGATACAACATATGAGCATAATATATACCTGCACATCTAGTTCTAAATATTTTCCAAATTTTTATTCTAATTTTAATCTATATAAATATTGATAAACATATGACTTGTATCTTACTAAATTTTAACTTAAGTGAAAGATTAAATTATTGAACTAAATTATATTTGTTTGACGGATACATAAATGTCAGCTATAAATCCGTAGATTAATAGAAAAAATGACCGTCTCTTCTTCAGAATGAGTTATTTTGTGAAGCCATAGATTATAAATACATATATATATTGTATATGAAATTTCACAATTTGGTTAAAGGAATTTAAATAAACTCACAGTTTCATGTACATATATATATAACTTTTCTAACTCATAGTAATAGAGATAGTAATTTATTTGTCAAATTAGTAGCAGAAAGACGGTTGAACAACGCTTAAGCGAACAAAGAAGACTGATAAATGAGGTAATTAAAATAAAAGACTAAATTGGGAAAACAACCCCTTCTTAAACGGTGTTTCTGAGAATCCACACGAGGGAGAGTGACAAGAAAGGAGACTTCAAATGAGATTAATTGTTCCCTTGATAAATAAAGAGTAATGTCCTTAGCACTATACTATTCAGATCAAATTGATGTGAGCACATGTTTTTACCAACAAAAACAAATGAAAAATGATTGAGACATAGGTTGGAGAAGAAGAAAGGGACAGATAACTTAAGGATAAGTGAAGGACACTTTACCAATCCTGTATACTACAACCAGAATATACAGCGAGTAAAAATACAATTGTGTATCCATGTGCTATATGTATCGTCAAGAGTTTTGTGAAGATAAAGGAAAATATCGAAGTAGGAGATTTATATTTGCAATAATATAATGCCTCAATAAGCAATGTAATCGCTACAAGAGTATTCATTCTTATGGATATTCTTATACGCTTTAGAAATAATAACAGTAAGAGAAACATATGAAATGGTTCCTATAGTAATATTTTGTAACGTAATTAATTTCGTTCAGAAATGAACTTCCATATTATTAGCAATAAAAATATGATGGGCTGTACTAATAGTATTTAATTATTATGAGTTAAATTTAAAAAGTTCCGCAATGATATTTGTAAAATAGTTTTACTTTTACTTTCCCATAAAGCTTGCATCATTGCAAGTATTTTATTGTTGATGAATAGTATCCTAAATATAAATACGAATAGTTGATCCTATAAAACCAGTATATATTGAATTTATTAATTAAATTAAAAATCGAAATTGATTGATATTTTAATAAAAACCAATGATCAGAAATTAGTATTTCTTTCTTTATATAACTAAGAATTAAACTAAAAATTATGTTTTACTTTCTTCCCTTTAACTTTGATATACTAATTTATTTGTATATTTATTTATAATACGCTTTCTATTAATAAAATGCACCCAATATTTTGTGTCTGCTGTATTTTTATCAAGTTTAATTATATGAATTTAATATATACCTGGTTATATAACTAATTCCTATGCGATAGGTATATGCACAAACATTTATAGTATTAAATCAAAGTTATACAAAGTTATATACATTATACGGTATAATATTTTGAAGTATAAAGTATAACTATTTGTTGTAAATACGAAATTCATATATCTTTATGAAATGTTTACAATAAAATATATCTACTTAAATAAACATCTATAAAATATTTGTGAATAAAAATATTTAACTTAGCTTTTTAATAAATTGTCTTTACATCACACAAAAAGAAATGATATTTTTAATGAAATGCTCTCTACCTAACGAAAAGAATCAATGAAATGACCTCGCGCTCTACTCAAATTTTTTTATCAAATTATTTATCCCCCAAGTGCACATTAATTTAGTCTTACGTTTTGCATCATGGGGTAGTCGTTTAGTTCGATCTAATTAATTTTACAAATGAAATAATATACTCCATCAACCAACCAACGAATCATACAATTACAAAATATTGCATAACAGCACATCAATTTTGAAACAATATAGATATAAAAAAATGTATTAAAAAACTACATATTTATTTTTACACAAATTGACTATATGTAGTAGGTTATGAATGCATTATTTTCTTTATTTGAAATAATATTTATTTTTCTATAGTAACCATCGTACGAATTTGAATCCCTTATTACTTATAAAATATATTATAATCACTGAAATTATTATCTCATAAAGATTCCTATCAGTTTTGAAAATATTCAATTGCATTTTCAAATTCCACTAAAACTAACCCTGTATCGATGGTAACCTATGTATATTAGAAATATAAAGTATCTATATAGTATATAAGTATATAAAAGTATATAGAGTATTTATCTTATTTTTATAGTATTATATCTACATTAGACTCAGAAATATGTACAAATTTGTATATAGTTAAGCATATTTTCATCTTCAAAAATTATATGAATAACTGTACTTTTTTCCGCAGCACATCGCAAATCTTAAAATATTTTCTTCGTTAATAGAGATAGAAATATTAATCATGCCTCAAAATAAAAAATCGATATATCTGTTTAAGAATTTGATTCGGAAATATATTCACCTATTATATATAATTTTAGTCATGTGAATTTAATTTAATTCTATGACTTTATACTGATTCTTATTCCCGAGCAGCTCATTTTTTTCGTATATCATTATGCTAATATACTTTTTAACATTTAACGATCTGTTGTTATATATGCATTATTGAATAATATTCTTATTGCTTATATGTGCATTAGATACGTATTTATAAAACCCGATTATTTGTTAAATATATTTACAAAAATAGATAAACAGTAAACAGGATCGCATCTAGGATTTTCTTCCTTGAGGGGAGGGAATATAGCAATTTTATATAGGTACTTCAGTTAGTGTTTTAAAAAATCAAAGAAAAATTAAAATCACCAAAGTATATTTCAGTATTAGGTTATTCTAATTCGTAAAAATTGTTAACATTTCGATATTTTAATTTCGATTAATGAAATAAAAATAAAAATTACTACTTCTTTTTAATCTACACATATATACCTAAACATATTGATATATATATATATGTGTTAGCGGAAATAGACATAATTAGGATTTATGCATAATTCCAGTCATTTGGCATAATTCTGCCACAGATATTCAAGTCAAGTAAGTATGAAGGCTTTTTTCAGTGGACTTTTTGAGTCTGTATAGTATTCAGTGGTATTTATATATATATCTATATATCTATATATACTATATTATTCATAATCGACATAATTTGAAAATGCTGCATTTTTCCACGACAATACAAGACTCTACATTTACAGGTGTCCCACTGAATACTATAC
>JAYRBW010081306.1:0-23514 GCA_036023295.1 Invenusta paracnida | reverse complement strand
TATCCTATATTACCTACTACATAGTTCGCTTAGCTTTACTAGCTAACGACCTATTGCCATAGGTCTAGATATTCTCATTCTTAAATGTGTTCAATCACAACATTTTTAATAAAGACATTTAATAAATTCATTATCTAGCGTTTCTCATTTCTCTGTTTATATTATATTTCTGATATTGAAGTCTTTTTATTTTCACAAGATTGGTTTAAATGAGAAATTAACATACTCGATAGTTTCAAATATTGAAATATATTCTTATTTTATAAATACCTATGTACCTAAAGTTAGCTAAATTACTTACGTTTTATAATGTGGTTAGAAATATGGTCAATGAGTATAATAATAATTGTCATATTAAAAGAAAAACTGAAGAAAAAACTGTTTAAACATTTTTCACCCCATTTGAATCAAATTAATAAACAGATTATTTTTATTCGTGTTGTAACGTAAACATATAAAAGGGGAAATAAATCATTTCAATATTAAATTTGATAAATAAAAGCAAACTGAAGATATTTATCAATTTAATATTAATGAGATTATATGTCAAGGCACATATAATAATCTATGCTAGAAATCTTCCATATAGTATCCTATATCTTCCAAATAAATAATTCTACCATATTCTTATTTTAATTTGCAGTGTACTGACAAAAAGTATCCTGGAAAAGTGTAACAATATTGGCAACGCCCATCCCCAGGGAATCACGATTAAACTTTAAAACAAATCCAACATAAAATACTATAGTTTGCTCTTTATATCGGAAAATACCGTTATTCTATACTCCAAACAATTCTTCTGGTTGATGCCGAAATTTTTACGAGCTAAGTCATTGAATCAGTAAGAAAGAAATGATCTAAATATTTTATTTATATGAATGATACATGGAAAGAATTGAGCATATACCGAAGAACCACGCACATGACTAACTCGGCGAAGATATAAGTTGGTTATTATATAAAATATAGAGGCACAAAATTCTTGCTTTTAAAACAATATATCTCGAATAAAAACCCATGTTAACAAATACATATAAAGGGAAACGTGGACAGTGTAAGATTGACTTAACGGCATTAATTGTTCAAATTTAATGTTCACCTGACTCTTCAAATGACCTCTCTGATCATATATTGCCTCCATACTATATCACTTACAAGATATGGAAGTCAGATAAAAGTGACGTAGTAACCACTCAATGTACTTCACGATATACGAAAGACTAAAGGACCTGGATACGACGATATCAGAAGATTAGATTCCTTGCAATGTAATATTTCCCTAATTCTTGTTGTCTATCACTTATATGTATATATAGCTCTAATACATTGTACTTGCGGCGTTTCTTATGTTCCAACTTACAATAGGGGAATATAATAAACGTGCATTATATACACTGCAGACATACAAGCATATTATACAGAGTCTGCTTCAATCCTCTTTCTTTCTTTATAAAAATCAGAAACATTTAAAAGTTGAATAAATCAGACAGTGAGTGGGCTAGCATCATACACAGACCAGTTAAATACCTACGGTAAGATTATGTAAGTGCATAAACTTCAAGAACAAACAAGACGTGCCGCTTATGTTGGTAAAAGCCGGCGTCTTCAGGTACCTTTTGTCTTCCATTTCCCGCGGTAATCTTCCATTGAAAATGTCTCTTTATCTTAATATTAAAAACAAAGACAACAAGCACTCCAACTTAGAAAATCCCTGCTATACGTATAAGGAATTCTTTTCAAGAGGTGTATAATAATACCATGAGTGCACCATTTGCGCAACAAAATCGCTTCATACAGTATAAAACAATACAAAATTCCTATAAAAAGCGGAACAATCAAAGAACACAACAGTTGCATTTCTTGCACATGACTCACACACATGTGTAAATTATTGCAATATATTATGAAGAGGTGACGCTCCACAGTGAATCCACAAATATACACACAAGTAATCGAAGCAGGTCTAGACGAATACCTGAAGGTGTAAACCTGGGATATTCGTAGATGACAAATCAAGTCCAATGGACACAATATAAGCAATGTCATCTATATATATATACTAGTTCTCCAGAGCAAATCCAACTATGAAAGTGGAATTGATTGTCCAATCAAGGATTCTGAAAATGTGACAGATCTCGAGATCACCACACGCGGAGCTCGTAAAGCACGACCAGCGCGTATATTTCAGTTTCATTAACCTTGCTTATATAAGTTCACTTTATTTTAATTCCCTTTACTTTGAAAGAGTCAAAAGGCGGGAAACAATTCAGAGTCTAGTACTGTAAATAAAACGCCTCACTAGTTATAATAATAGTCAATTATAATCTATTAATGTGTTTCAATTAATATCACTTTATATATAGAGAGCTACAAAACTGTAAAATTATGGTTCAAGAAAAGTTTGTTATTTGCGGTTAATATCTTCTGCGTAGTGTTCTTATTTTAAGATGAGTTTTAAAACTAAAATACTAAATTCAACAAAAGAATATATTTTTATATTACAAAAAATGCTTATTCAACAGATATATAGATACCATATAAAAATGGTATGAAACAAATAAATGAGGATTAACAAACTTTAAGATCAACAAAAGACACACAAACTATAATTTAACATTATACACCTATTCTACACAGAAAACACTGATTTGTTGATAAAAATCAAGAAACTGATGATATTTTGAGGCAATTAGACAATATGTAGAATCTAAACAAAACCTGCGATACAGAAAACAACTTTTAATTCAATTAAAATCGCATAAATAAAAAACTGAATTCTATAAAGTCTCACCAATATAATAATCCACCGAAAATATTTTAAACATTTTGCAATCAAAGAAAAGAAGTTTAGGCAGAAAAGGATTTTAAATAACTTCTCTTTTTGAAACTCTACTGTTAAGCTATCGAAGAGGCCTGGCATACATAGGCAAACAAATTATGAACCAAAAACACACATTTATAAGTGCAAATTTGCACCTATTTAATTATTCTTGCTCAGTTTTTGAAGTAACTCAATTGATGCTTTAAATAAATATTCTCTTTTATATTGAGAATTAATGGATAAAAACGAAAGTTCAAATAAGAAAAGATTCAATAGAGTCTTATTGAAGGAAGGAATATTATGAGTTTATAGAGAGAAATTTTAGAAAATTAGTTGAAATTTTTTTTAATATTTTAAATATGTTAAAATGTTTGAATATTTTTATAAGTATTTTCTACATTTTGTATACTAAAAATAACCACAACACTAAAATTTACTAATTATCCCTTATACCACTTATCACTCCAGTTTATAAAATGAACCATACTTTTGCGATCTAATCCAAAAATTTCATATTTGAGATTAACAGATTAAATCTTAAAAGACGTTCTGTGGGAAAATCGAAGCATCCCATTGCTTTATCCCAAGCATGACTGTATATATATATATATCTTGCATCTAAATTGAAATAAATAATAAGTGAAAACAAGAGAGAAATAGAAAAGGTAAAATGTAAAATGAATCACTTAAAAATCATATTACGCTAGCTGAGACCATTCTCTTAATTATTGTTGCTGATTTAAATAAAGATGGATGCTATATTGATTTTATATTTCTCTGCATTCAAAAGAATTTCTATATTTTAACAAAAAACAATAAAATAATATACACAGTACACGCCAAAATGAATAGAAAAGATTTAATAACAACATCAATTTTAAAGCTGTAGGTGTTACAAACTATATTTGTTTCAAATTTATTGGTGACTAATGTCGACTTGTATGGCATATTTATCACGGGAAACATGCACAGTTTTCTCAATAAATCAATAAAGTGCATGATACAATCAATTTCATTGGCTTATTATAACCTGCAATTAACTATTTCGCGTGTGTTTTGAAAACTAAATATTTTCATTCTACATATAATAAAGTCATTTCTAAGCATTTGAGCGTAAACATGTAATATTTACATTTCTTATATTTAAAGATTTCCCAAGATTTTACATGATTGATTTCCTGTAATCAAACGTTTTTGAGAACACATAGAGTACGAGTGTGTTTCAATTTTTTAACTTCTAACGAGTTATACGTGTAAATTTCGAATAATTAAATATACATTTTTATCGTTTAAAGATGACAATTTCCGTATAACAAAAGATTTAGCTTAAATCTTAATCGTTAAATGTTCTAAGGGTAAATATTTATGTTTTTCAAATGTTTGAACACTCCAAATTTAAAGTATTTAAAATACCAAAGGATATTAAGACCGTACAATTCGAAGATTTAAAATGCTAAAAGATTTGTTTGTGTGTATGAGTGTATATAACATGTTAAAGGGTTTTCGAGGATACTCGAGGGTGCATTAATGCTCACTGCCAGAAGCCAGAAGACCAGCAGCTGCTGTTGTAGTCGACGAGAAGACACCACCAAGGACAACCTGGGGGTAACCGCCACTAGTGGGGTCCACGGAGGCTGCTTCTCCTTGCTGGTGCAAGAGTCTCGTTGTTATGGCAGCAACTCGTGTGGGCAGGGCGGCGGCCCCCAACTGGCTCCGGGCGGCGGTGACGGGGCTGTTGGCGGAGGCCTCTGTGAAGCCCTCCTTGATGACGGTGTGAAGCCAGACGCAGAGATTCGTGGCGATCATGTGCATCAGGCCAAAGCGAGCGAGCACCTTGTACTTGTGGATGCACATCTGGACAGACAGAGAGAGAGAGATTGAGAGGAGGGAGGCTGGTTGTTAGCTCCAAATATAGTATTTACGAGCTGTACATCAATGCTAATGCTGCTATTTATTACTCATCTGTAAATTATACCTCACTGTCTTCAACATAATTCTGAGATATGATTGAATATACTATATATGCAATAAATGTTTTCCTCTAATTAAACAAAACAAATGATTCATTTAATAAAAAATTGGAAATATACAAATAAAAACTGAAAATATATTTGTTTAATATCAGTGGATTATGTTTTATTGAAATTTTGAAACCAAATATATTGAAAATTTTTTAAATAAAATCAATAATAATCTTATGCAAGTCTATTTATATCTTCGTAAAATAATAACTTTACCGAATATACCATTTGGCGTGCTGAAAGAGATATATTCAAATATGTTGGTATTAATATCTATTCTTCTGGAAATACAAGTATGTCATAATCAACATTATAATTATACATATATGTATACCGTTCAAATTAATGTTACGTAAACATGTGTTATACATAGATTCTGGCTTAAGCAGATAAATATATAGCAACCATTTAAAAATATTAACAAATTTTACAAAACAATGTCGCAAAATATTATCTGAATCCACTCAGTATTACTTATTGTTATTTAGTATGAATGTACTATGAAGGGATCCTTCCACGTTAAGATTAAGAAATTTAGGTTAAGATTACTAAAAAATTCTGTATACATCGGATCGTCTTCAACCCTGAATGAAGAGTAACAAGAGGATCCCATTATATACGTATACTTAATATGCCCGCAGGCCGTCTAAGATAATATATCAGTTCTCTCCTCAATCCCCATTAATGCTGTTAGCATGCAACCACACTGTGCGTCGACTATGAAGGAGTGAATGAGGAAAGAGACGAGAAACAAGTCGACTTTCACCCGACCGACAGACCAGCTACAGAGGCAAGTCAACGGCAGGTCATCCGGGTCGTTTTTCGTCCAATTATTCATCAATCATAATCGAACTTGGCAAGTGAGAAAAGCAGGCAAGCAAGCGAGGGGAGGCGCAAAATTTCTCCTCGCGATACACTCCTTATAGTCTCAGAAGCCCAGCCAAACCCATCGACATCCCCAACGAACCAAACCTGACAGGAGTCGATGACAATCTAGCATCTCGAAATTTTGCCTCCCCATCCAATCAACCGAAGTCAAGTAAGCTTCTAGAGAGAAAGCAGCACCCATCATCCATCCATCCATCCTTCCAAAGTATTTAATTATTTGTATTGTCTTTCTCTCATATTCTCAAAGACCATTGCTAACGTTGACTTCCCGCTCAACCCAGTAGTATGGCAGGGAACTTCCAGTGTACCCACTGAACGTACTTGGAATGTTCATATTATGACAGTGGAAGGGAAGTAGACCAATACTCTGATATGAGGTTGAATGCACACACCCCTTCAACACCCTGATATTGTAATACGATTTATATATTTGACTAAACTGTAAGGATACGACAATCCAGAAAATTAGAAAAGACTAAGAATTCCTATTCAATAAATGATTTTTTTTTTCAAATATATTGTAATGTAAAATTATAAATCAACTTGATAGTTTGCAAACGTATATAATTGCTGTATCTGTGAATAAGCTTCAGCCAAACAGGGGGCAAAATTAACTCCTTCCAACTATAACCCTGAAACTTAAACAAAAATTAAAGTAAAATCATATTAAAATATGACATATAATACCTAACATAATAGTATTTAAGAAAGGGCTAATTTAGATCAATTATTACAAACTTATTCCTTCGCGTATCTAAAAACGCCAAAAATGTCCAATTAAATGTCAATATACTAAACAAGGCATAGATATATAAAAGGTATTTAAGATTTTAGTTTGCAGAAAACTGTCATTCTGCAGGTCAGACTAAAGGATTATATTTTAAACTGAAAAACCTCACAGGTTTAAGTTTCACTGCACCTAAAACTATTCTTAGAAAGTAGCGGAGAATTTTAACTAAAATAATTTACAAATTACAAATAAAGTTGCTCAACACTAATATACACACTAATAGAAAATAAAATTGGGCCGTCTACATTTCTATAAAGGTTCGAAAGACTACAGTATAAACCATAATCGTTACAACAGGCTTGTGTGGCAATCATATTTATATATATATATAGCTTGTTCTCTGAGTATTGCTATAAATATATCTAACAGCGAGAGCTGCAACAGTCAATCACTAATTGGTGTTAATCATATTTTTTATAGATAATCTATAGTACAAAAAACAAAAACTGATCTACAACTATATATAAGTATTTATAAAGTTAAAAGTACAACGAAATCGCGTCTATACGACAAAATAACGTGAATATACCTAATCGCTAAAACAATTAAAAGCAGTTGGAACTTATGCAGATGCATCACAAAGATTCCACCACAATATACTCCAGGACATAAGTACACAATAGAAACATCTGGACAATCCCGGTTTCCTAAATCCTCTCGTTCTAAATTAGGGGATTTCTCGACAAGCTTTGCTTATATCTAAAACCTACAACATTGTATAATATAGGATAGATTCCTGGGAAGATGACAGGACAACCAGCTGAGGTATATATTACGCTTGACTATTCCTCGTCTACTGTATACAGACAGTTTGGCCTGATCAATACGGAGGTAACAAACTGAGACAGACGAAGTAGAAACACTATCGAAGGAAACAGATGATCGCATGGAAATTGGAAATCGAATAGTCGTGGAGAACCATTTCTTCTAATTCCAGTACTGTTGTTCTCGTATGTTGCACAATTTTTCAATAAGGAAACACAACACTTTTACTCCACAACTCTTTCTTGTATAGGGAGAAAACCGCAAATACTTGAAGAATTAAGCTATAATTCTATTTGCATAAATACATTAAACTTATAATGACAGTACATAAATCCGCGAATCTACAAATATTATAACTATAACAGTAAATAGTATAATTATGAAAGAAGAAATAGAAATAGGAGATTTGATCTTACAGAATTTACAGTGCATTAGCCGTCAATGCAAATTTCTCTTTTATGTCATAAAAACATAAATTTAGAAAATTAAAACCCTCCAATTTTATTTAGCTAATTATAAATAATTTGTATTATCACTATAATCAGAAGATTTTAGTGTCAATTAATGCATAAACAACGTTTATCGGCATTTAATTTATTTACTTCCCAAAACAAATGTAAGAGCAAACAAAATTCCCATACTAAAGCTTCGCAGAATTAAAAATACAATTAATGTAAATCATTGATAATCGCCTATTAATTATTGCTTCACTGCCTCTGTGCCGATTCATGAAAGCTCGTCGTCCATCATCTGCCTACTGCCTAAGGCGCGCACCCACGAACAATGATAATGAAATAAAATCCCAGTCTATCCATCCGGCCTTACTGGCAAAACAAATTATAGAATAATATCTCTACAGATGAGTGCATCATTCGCTCCTGCTGTTTTACAAAACCCAAGACACCCAGGAGTCCCAACCCAGTAGGTACAGTAACGCTAATTCCAATGGGCTACTCCTGTGATTTCAAATTCGAGTTGAAAACTTAAATTAGTCGTGTCTAATATCTCTGCTGATCGTCCTTGGGTCACCTCATTTACGTCCCCACTTTTCCACTCATCGTTCTACATATGTATATATATATATATATGTATGTGTGTGTGTGATTTACAGATTATATTGTCTTTCTCTCAGACAGAATAATTAATACACCAGGAAGCAACTATAGAGGACAAATGTCAACCAGGAATCAGCAGGTCAGAGATTCCCCCAAGAACGGAGGGCTAAATGTTAAGCGTGATAAAACTTGAAATTGAATTTGCTGTTTTTTTGTTCGTAATCAATCGAGGCTGATACATTCATTCATTCATTCATTACAAAAACTAAACTGTTAAGTTTACACCAGTCTTTTCTTTTTTTACATTCAAATATATAATAATTTATTATTGAAACTTAATGAAATTGTGGATTTCACAGAAATTTAAATTATAAATGCAGCTTATTGGTATAATATATTCAATACGGTGATATATGTAGTTGACTTTTTTTATAATCTGACAAACTAATAAAACACCCCAAAATAAATTAACAGAAAATCAATTTTAAATTGTTCCATCATTTGTCGCGAATTTGTTATAAAACCGACAGAAAATTGCTCAAAAAACCTTCAAAACAAATTAATTTCCGGAATTCAAGAAACTTCCGGATATTAATTATATTTATTTTGACTTCCAACATATAAGGCAATAAATTGCATGCTTTAAATTTAAATACAATGTGTGTATGTATATATATATGTACATACATTGGATGTTGCTAATGGGAAGAGAAGGTATTTTATACAACAAGCCACACGAATCAAATCAACTAACAAAATACTGAAATAAGTATAATACTTTAAAACTATATTACAATACCAAACATTTTACTAAATTATTTTACATTTTACCTTATATATTTAAAACACTTTAAAAATAATTCCGTGTTATACGTCACGCATACAAGACAAAAATAAATAATAAATATACATTAATGTAATTGTCATTGTAAAAATATTCTAAATACTATTTGACACGTATTCTAATATAAAACGATAAAATAATTTGAAATACATACAAATACCTGACATATTGTTTATCGTGTTACTTATCAATATACACTATATAGCAAAAGATTGCTAAATATAGACAAAAAATAATTGAAACGCAATTAATTGTTAGAAACGTTAATGTGGGTAATATAATACCAAGCCACGAGAGAAACAGGCGTTATATAATACATATTCCACAAAAACTCTTACTAAAAGAAAACATCTTAACTATAATATATGTACATACAAAAATATAAAAATGTATTTAACAAGATGCTACCAAGATTATTTCAGATGACATAAACGATAGTTCATCTAAATATATACCTCAAAATTATAATAATCGTAAGCCTTAACTGAAGCTTCCAGAATTCTCCATTTATAACTGTCGATATTTATTTTATCAATTTTACTAAATGAATTTAACCGCAAACGAGTGCACTGTAATATTGTACTGCATTAATGTATCTAGATTAAGGCATTGGACATCCTCCACGATAACACAAAATTGCCTGGCTTGTCAAAAATAGAATCAAACTAAGCATATTTGTGTTTATAACTCAATAAGTTAATAATATAATAATTCTACAGAACAGAAAGATGCATTACTTTGTTACGTGTTGTGAAATAAAAGTGTTATACTATATTATAATAATAAACAGAGTGTATTTTGCACATTGTAAAACAATAATTTCAATCATATTTTTGAATACTATGCATTATCTCCATATTATTATTATTGCTAAAATTAATAAAGTCAGTTTTGACTCATTTTATTTAAAAAAAGGGTGACAATTTTATCTTATCATCCAATAATTTATATAATTTTACATAAAATAATTCGCCTTTTCTTATTTGAGTAAACGAAGTTAAAATTTTGAAAAGAAACACAATTAATAAACACTAAATTGAAGAAAAACGTAAGAATAATAGTTCTTAAAGTCATGCATCAGTTTATTTTCTAAAAAAGTATGTTTAAGTAAATTTCTCTTTATATATACGTTAATTTAGTTTCTCTAAACAATTGGTCTAAATATTTAATAGAATATACAAGAGACATGATTTTAATGTCTATTTAAAGAACAAATTTTAATAACACATTTAAAATTAAATTAAGTTAAATTAAATAGAATGAAATATTACAGCTAAACAGCCAAATGTATAAACATCCTACTTCCATATGTAGCCTAATGACAGTACATACATACATATTTAGGGTCATAAAGAGAGACAAATAGTAAAATCAGAAGAAATTTGCGTACATGAAATACCTACATACATGCAATTGCAACACCTGCGACTGGGTCCACACATGGGTGCCTCTATAAGGATAGCGTATAATGACACTGGTTATCCGTGGAACACATCTGTGGTTGGCCTGTGTGCATGTATATTCAATTATTATCATAAAACAGCTCCAAGTAAGTCTCTTTTCAAGCTATTATTATCATGTATTAATTACAATTATTTCTAGCAAAATCTGAGCTATATAGTTTAATTAAAAGATAAATAAAATATATATATTGACAATGAAATAATTATATCTTGCTTCAATTGAAGGGAAAGGGAATAGAGAAAAAGACGCACCAGAAGAGATATCTTTAATTAAACAAAAAAGACGATTAATTAAACAAGAACATATTTGTGGGAGATAGATAATTACACACACACATACACACAAATATATATGAATTCAGTACCTAGTTTTATTTTTATCTCTGAATTTATTAAAAACAAATTCACGATTGCATAATATATATACAGAATATAAAAATATCAATATTACAATAGATTGTAATACGCGAGACAAAAGGCTTACACAAGACAATGCTGAAGTAATTGTCTATGCTACATTAATTGAATCCAGCATACCTGTGTCAATATGTATTACTCTAATACGCAGAATAATTTCCAGAGTAAATAATACTCAATCTACATTTTGTATTAGAACACAATAATTACATATATTGCAAAAAGTAAAATATGTACAAGCCTTCAATTTTACATTTTCCTTTCTATTCTATATAAAAATAAATATATTAAATTCAAAACTATATTCTTGCATGATACACACTAATATTGTTTTTGACTAAAATTAAATACAGAAAGAACTGACTCAACAGATAGTTCGTTGGTCCTTCAGCCGTTAATTTAATTTATAAATTCGACAAGTTTTGCTAAAATTATTCGCATCATAATATAATATACAACTATGTAAACAATACATTACGTGAGCTTTAATTTGTTGTTTTTATCTTAAACGAATTCAAGAATAACGTATAGAACCTATATATATAGTTAAATTTTAATATATAACTTTATTCAAATTTTAATTTATACATTAGGTATATGCAGTGTGTGTACATTCAAAAAGTAATAACGGTATTATACAAAGGTTACAACCTTTAAGTATTTCGTATGCAATTTCATTTTAAGTAAAATAGTTAATTAATAAAATAAACCGCTCAGAGTGTAAACTATAATACTGTAAATAAGTAGCACAGCATGTGCTAAACATAACGCGGTTAAAACATATGTCTATTAGAAATTATCAATTCGGTTACATATTCATTGAGTAATTAGTCAGATTCATTTTAAATATCAACCAAATTTCGCTCAAAATGCGATATTATTCTAAATGTTCTATTATATAAATTCCATCACATACTATTATGTTTTACAATACAGCTTAACATTAATTCGAACTGGCTATATAGCTTCGTCATAACCACCGTTTTAATCTTCTTTCACTTAGTAACACAATCTATTAACCATCGTACAAAGATAAAGTGTAAATATCGAGTATTTAAGGACATAGCAGCTATAAGTGAGTAAAATAACACTTTTGTTTACTCAATTACGCAAATAGACGACCTGAAAGAAACTATACAGTTGAAAAAAAGAAGGTTATCAGAATTTTCAGGAAACAGAAAATAGCCTTTTAGTGGTGACATTGGTCAATTTGAGTGGAGTTTAAGGGGGCCATTGACATTTAGATAAGAGCACATCACCAACACTGCAGTCGAAGAAACGGACAAAAGCTTGAAATATTAACAGTATCCCATTCAGAAATGACTCCAAAATGTGTCTTAATCTTATCTATATATTTTTATTGATTGGTTATATCTAATCTATATTTTAATATTTAAAGCTGATGTATTAAAAAAAATGTAATGCAGTTTATTGTAGCAGAGTGATTCCTCCGATTTTTAATATTTTATAAATAGGAAATAAATATAGACAATCATGTTGTTAAGAAATGAAAATATGTTTTAATCAATTATACTTGTGAAAATCATATTCAAAATATTAATATCAGAACAAACCTCACAAAAAATATATTTACCAATGATTATTATTAGTGAACACACTATACTGTTGAAATGCTCACAATTGTACAATACATTAATTATCATTATCATTCTGTGTGTAAGCGTAAGTGTAAGTTTTGCAAGCTTGTGTTTATTTAGTAAAGTACTTTATAGCCTATTTAGAAGTTTAAGATTTATTTGTGAATATATATTTTAATTTCAATGTTTATGTAATCACAATGAATATTTTCATACATTATAATGTCTAAAAACTCAGTTAATTGTGCCAATGATCTCTAAATTGAGGATTGAATTTACCTATACTTAAAATCGATTCATGATTTTCCTATAATATTAGCATGAACTTCATTCCATACAAAATACCGAAAATTAATTTTAAAACTCTGGAATTCAGAATATGTCAAGCATTCACAAGCATATTATTAATGTTCTACAAATGTTAACAGATATTTTAACAAAGAGACAGTAAACGCAGAATATATGCAGATGCAAAGCCATTTGTTTCAATCGAATGGCACGAATAAGGTCATCATATCGCTACTACAACGTCGGATATTATAGGGGAGGAGCGAAAACCCTCGTCCTCTTACGTACTTCATAACGAGTTGAGTACTTCTAGACATCTCTAATTGAGGACACACACACACAAACGAGAAGCAAATTAGCTGTCGATGTAACACACTAGAAGCTGGCTAGCTGAGGGATGGAATGGGGAGGAGGAGGCTGATCTCAAATGTTTGATCCATTTGTTGGATCTGTCAGCGAAGCATGAGATGGGTCACCCCCACCCAGCCACCCATCCATCTATCATCCCTCACTCGCACTCTTGTTATCAATCTCTCTTGATCACATATAAAGTAAAGTAAACAGAGCCTGCTTGGGACGGTATATCCAAACCTACACTTTAACGCCCCCCATTTTATCGGTGCTGATAGACCACCACGCTGTACAATATGCAACAGCGAAGTGGCAACACATTATATACCTAGATAGAAAGAGCAAAGAGTGACTCGATATAAACTTGTCTATACTTACAAAACATAAAGGGGAACATTTCGATCAAATATCGACTTCGATGAATAAAAAAATATTAATTTCACAAAACATTTTATAAATCTAAATGTTTTCTTTGAATCACTAGTATCACCAGTCTAAACTTTAAGAGAACGATAAAACACATTTTTCCTGTGCTCATGTAAACACGCCAGTAATAATTTTAATCAGTATATTTTTAAACAAATATCATATTGCAATCCACACTTAAACAATCTTCAGGTAATAAATATAAAGTAATCATTTAAAAATCTCTTTGTATATTTTGTATTAATTTTCCTCTTGTAAGAACTTGTAGGTTACCTTATTGATTATTAACTAATATTGGGCCAAAGAGTTCAACCTATAAAACTCTAACATTTATCTCCTTAAAGCGGTTATTCTTAACAATTTACATCATAATAGAGTAATAATTCTACGATATTTACGTTATTAAAGTGGTAATTCTAAGATATTTACGTTATTAAAGTGGTAATTCTTAAAGATATTCCAGACATACCTACGGTGTCTTACATTATTCAAATTTAGTTAACATATGAAATTGTACACAATAATTGATTTGATTAGCTGAGTAAAGTTCATTTTGCAACGTTCAATGAATTTCTGAAGTTAAAGCGCTGAAGGATTTACCCGGCATTTCTAGTAAAAGTCGTAATTCTCAAAGATTTACTGGCTAAACCCTTTGATTCACCCTAAATTAGTCAAGCAAACCATCGCGATATACTTATAGTTTTAAACATATTTCTAGGCGATGAATGAAGTTCTTTTGAAGCCAGGCCTTACCTTGGAATTAAGAAAGACGAAGTAAAGTTGTATGAAAGTGAAGAGGAGTGCAAGGAGATAGCGAGTGGCGTGAACCGGGGTGTTGCACTGAGAGGTCGGCGGCCCCGTGTCGAAGACTCGACCGAATCGAAGGCCATCTCGAATCATGCTGGCCAGTCCAAACACTGTCAAAGAGATTGTTTTTAAATAATGCAAGTGAGTGACATACAGAAAATAGGGGCACACATCTTCTATAATGGATAATAAGAAATGAAGTCAAATGCGAGAATATATTATCTGAAAGGTTTCCATTGGAACCAATAAAATCATATTAAAGTCAATAACTTCAACAACACTATAGTAACTATGAGGTCACAATATAATTGATGCCAGCAGAAATGCATGCTCAGATCAATATATTATTTAAGAAATTATTGAAATAAAAATATTATTTTATACAATTTATAACAAGGTTGTAAATATTGTAAAATATAGTCATTTTA
Organism: Invenusta paracnida; assembly: GCA_036023295.1. NCBI lineage: Eukaryota > Metazoa > Platyhelminthes > Proseriata > Coelogynoporidae > Invenusta > Invenusta paracnida. Next base: position 8,552 of record JAYRBW010081306.1, on the reverse strand, counting down.
GCAAATCCATATTTAAGTATAGATATTAAGTTTTAAAAATATACAATAAACTTCTATTTGTCAGAATAATAATGCAATTTTCAATTGTAAGTCCGAATAATTTATCTTCAAATCTCACTTTATAAAAGATAAAATATTCATACACAATTATATATTTTTTTTATAAATGCTTTAAAAACTGTATCTTCAGAATATACAGCTAATCATCATATTTATGAAGTATGTAGTATATACTACCAAAACTAAATAACATCCAATAACACATAAAAAATCTAAAACAAACAAAAAACGTAATTCTAATTTATTATTATTATCATAAATCGAGTTTGTCATTATTCCTTTATGAAAAAAATACAGTTCGATAGATAGTTAGAGGAAACGCACACGGTACAAAATTGCGCATGTTTGGGTGTGTGTATATATACACCATAAATTTAAGTTTTTGCAATGGACAGGCCACCGACAACTAGATTAAAGACCAGCTAGCGAACACACACGTAAGTCTTGCACTGTATAAAAGAGGCAAAAAGACAAGAAAGTTCGGTGCCTCCATTAATAGATTAATATCACACACGTAGATTTAACATTATGAAAAAAATACTTACTCAAAATGTACGTGTCCATATATTTTACTCTGTAAGACAGTATTTCATAAATTAAAATTGGAAACAAAGTGTAAATTTGATCAGAAAGCATGCTATATATGTATAATACAAATACAAGTAAAAATAAAAATCGTAATCGTAATCTTTCTATGTGTAAATCTATAGACCGAAAATAACTGATAATCAAAGACAGAGTAAAACAAAATTTTTTAACCAACTTCATCCAGTTTAAAAGGGAGTTTGAAGACACCTGAATAATGCAAAACATATTCTTTTTCATTAAACTGACTAAATTAGAATGGATAACTTTTTCACAATCAACTTGGAGTCTTTTCTTCAAAGATACACAAAAAAGGTAAAGCCCAAACTATCCAAGAAAATCCAGGTAAACCAATTATTCCGTCATCTTTATAGATTATACGGCGCAAAAAAGCCAGTTTGTAGGGAGAGGAGAAAGAAAGGGGAAAACTGAATGGAGAATAATAAACAAACAAATAAATAAACTGATGAAGGAGAAAAGAAATCTTGGCAAATGAAAGAGTCAAGACAGATCCGGACTCTTACATAAGAGCTCTCCAACTTATACAATTTTATGAAATCGAGAGAATACAACTAACTGAATATCAGATAATACCTGAAGTATTGTGCGCTATAGGCATTGAGAACAGATGTCTAAGGGGAAGAAAATCAAGGTGAAAGAGACAAAGTATATTTGAAGTCAGAGGGATACCTCTCTCAGAGAGGTATGTATTTATGGGAGTGGAGTGGAGGGGGAACAAAATGGTGAAGAAGAAACACTGAGGCCATCTTGCCCATAAAGATGCAAGAAAAATATATAAGGTGGAAAAGTATAAAACAAGACGAGAGTGATATATTATCTCTATAGACTGATATCAAGGTAGACGCGCAAACGAAGATCTGACAATAAAATTGACCGGGTTGTGAACTCGACTGGGGCCTTTCACTTTCAAATCAAATCAAACGATAAACAAATATTTAATCGAAGAAGAATACCGGAAAGAATATACCCTTCGCCCATATAAAGCCAAGAGGGAGAACGAGAGGATGAAGCAAAGGAGGGGGAGGGGAGGGGAGGGGAGATAGTCAATGTGTCAAACCAAAAGCGTGATATATGCGCAATATGCTTTTGTACCTGAATGGAAATTTATTGATGGTCAGTTTCTTTTGAAGCATCCCCCTCTTGTGGTTCTTGTGGTTAGAATCTGTTTAAGATATATGTATTCAATATCCCCGCATGCATTATTGTGGTTGCTGAGTTATTTACAACTTTTAGGCAATGTACCGATTTCAAAATATATTAAAATAGATAAAGCATATAAACGATAGCATTAAAATTATTTTTATTTTTAAAAGTATTTCAACTGAATTGTTTAATGCAATAAAAATTAAAAATTAATATTGTTTTATAACTGCTCGGGCACCGATGTATGCTTATAAATATAGTATATTCTTAGACTACATATTATCATATATATTTGGAGAGAATATATATACATGGAGCATATATACACGGAGAGAAAATATAACGAAATTGTTTTACATAATTATAGATAAATTAAATCATTCTTAAAAAACAAGGAGTTTTATAAATAACAGAATTTATAGTCATTAACGTCATACTAAAACTCTACTAAAACTTTTTCTGTAAATATATTTGTGACATCTTAACACTGACTAAGCTAAGAAAGGCACTTTCAACTCTCTTTCTTTTTTAATGTATGGCATAATAATAGAAACAATAATTATGCGAATTTGAGTGTATTATGCTTTTAACATTCACAAAACATATAATGAAAAGCAAAGTTTAATAAAATATTAATCGAATTAATATTCCAAACAATTCAAGACAGTGAAAATAATGAAAGACGTATTATTAAAAATATGAGAAGAAATATTGATTTCTTGAATTCTTGAATTCCAAAGGAACTTTTTTTCTTTCCTTTTCTTCCTGAAGTCCTAATTTTAAGGAATTTTCCGACTAACTATTATAACAATATAACAAAAGATTATTGGTATATTACGTATATACCTAAAAGGGACATGAACAAGACAAGGTCAAAGTCCTGATGACCAGAGATTGTGTCCGCATTTCCTCTTCTAGACAGACGTAAGACAAACGTGATGAGCCAATGAGTTCAACATTTAGGAGACATTATCAGCAGGCTTCTTCTCGCTATCTTATAAGCATATATATCATAATGTCTATACCTACCTACCTACCACAGAAATTATATACGGAGAATTGTTATTAAATGTCGAAAAATAAATGCTATATAGAGTATTTTACACATATAAGTAGTATTGCGCATAAGCGGGTATTATTAAGCCAGCTTTACGCGAAGAAGCATTTAACGAATTTGCATGCTAATATTTGAGACTATGTATGTATATCATATTTAGCAATTGAATAAACCAGTGAACGAAGGAGAGTTGGATGAATGATTAAAACTTCTAATCTATGCAAAGAAAGGGAAGAAAGAATTTGCGTCGTTATAGACGCCAAAACAAAGGCAACGCTTTAAGCATCTTAATTATAATAGTCGACAATTAATCCCTCTCTCGACAAATTCTTAATAAAATGGCCTCACCTATATTTAACTCTAGGTGTATACATACATATATAATGGGCGACGCGCGTAGACCTCGAGAAAATATTAAGTCTACACCATAACTTTTGTGACTCATCGAAATTGAAGGATTTTTAATTTTGACTGACGGAAGGAAGGAAGGCGAGAAAAGGAAGAGGAGAAAACACTTTACCGTAAATATTTTGGTTAAAACCGTCAATTTAAAGTGAGAAAGTATATACACTATATAATATGTAGTGCGTAAGTGTATAGTATACATCGCCATTTGTAAATAGCCTCATTTGCGTACAATTGAAATTTACTGTTGTATCCCTGTAATAACCACGAAAAGATCCCTAAAATGCAATTATCACAATATTCAAGAGTTTGTTGATTCTTGAGTTTCCCATAACGTCAACATCGCAAATAATTTATTACTCTTCTGAGAAGAAAATGTTTATACAATTTAGCTGGACATAGTTTTAATGTTATTCTTTAAATATTCGTAACTCTTCTTTATTACCCTATAAAAAGGGTATTCTATAAAACTTAATTCGCGTTTCTAGTAGATAAAGGAATTACAACAACAACAAGAAATCATATAACTCATTGCTATATTGTCTAAATATAAATATAAAACTTAAACTTATAGACAATAATACGCCTTAAAACATTTCTCGAAATTTTTAACAAAAATAACATATTTATTTTTGCTTTGAGTACAAAAATGGCGTTAGATTTAATTTATGAAAAACCAATTTTCCGGATAAAAATGAAATTGCATATTTAAACGTTCCTATTACTCTATCTTGATGATTTAACTGTATATTTGTAAGAAAAATCATATTCAGAGAAAATTTTGGAAAACTATGTCAAAAATTTAATAGGCCAGCTGTTTATTTTGTAAACATTCATATGTATATATATATATATATATATAGGAGATAACTTATCTGACAGTCATGTGCTGTCGATGATGGTGGAATGTACATTTATGCTGAATAAATTCAAAAGCTACACTCAATGTATGAAGAATATTTGCTTGAAGCATTTAAGCATTGAAAACTGACATTTATTTAAGGGTAAAAACGTGTATATATACAGTCATATTAATTTCCTCGTGTCAATTATTTCACTTTTTGTACTGAACAGTGGTTTACCAATTTTTTAACTATAAGATTTGAACGATTGACAGATTCGAATATAAAAACGTACAACAAAAATTTGTTTCAAGCAATGCAACAAAGAATTTGATTCGGCACTATATTGTTATGTTTTTTATATTGCAGCAAACGAATAGCATAGTTATATTATAAGCTATGCAGCAGTATATTTTATTCAGGAGTAAAACGATTATACTTAGGTATATGTGCATATTTAACGTTTTTAAATGCAAAGTTTGTAACCCTTTTTTTCTTATGCTTCGAATTTAAAAGTAAAACACAAAAGAAAAGTAGAAATAGAGAGGATGTTGAAAGGCTTTCCCTCGAATAACAGAGAAATAAATTGATCAATATTCTTAGAAATTGGGCGTAACGGAGGAAATTCATTCAGTCATACTCCAGACGTGTACATGCATATAGTAACTACGAGAATTATTTTGCATAAAGAAATGTCGCAATTGTTAAATGCTAAAATGTATTTGAAATTTTCAAAATATTTTTCTATGATTAACTCAATATCTGCTTCACTGTTTGTAAGATAATAGAAATATATCTCACAAACTATTAATATATATGTACACACAATAACATGCAAAATAAACACCGTTATTAGTGTAAACTTAGTATCCCATAAATGCTATCGAATTCTAGATTTATTATATATACAGTTAACAAGTTAAAACATCAAATTTCATTTTTACAAATAATTTTTGAAGTTATAACTCAGAAAAGATCATTTCAGAATGTTTTAATTATAAATGAATAAACTAAATATGAACAAGTTACTAGATCTACAAAAAACTTTAAAACAGTAATCAGGAAAACTAGAAAAAGAGTAGAAAAAATTGGCTGGCTTCATACTACTATTGTGAATTGTTTGTAAGTAGTACGGGGCGAGCTGGACAACGCGCTGTTTCGACCTGTTGGGTCTCTTTTCAGCAGCCCACACACCTCGTGATATTATTAACCACAATACCAGCATACAATTTATTGCAGGTGTTTTAACAGATCTCATTTACATATACTGATTTTTTATTTTTTTTACCGCTTTTTCCATTTCTCTTTACTAAAGACAGTATATATAGACCAGTGGGATCTTTGCCTTAATCAAGTCTCCTATATTCTAAAACATATCTCTGTTGTCAACTTCCGACAAATGAATTTCGATTCATATTAACTGTATATAGTTATGAATAAATACCACGTTTTATTTGATGGCATAATAATAATATCCGATAATAATTATTTTAAGGTAATATTATCAATTTAATAAGAAATTGTATTAATAAATATCAGCGTGGTTTATGATTAAAAAGTAAAATATAAATACATAATATAGATAATATAAATACTTTATTACTAAAATCGCATCATAAATATGAATTTTGCAAATATATTGAAAGCCAAGTAAGTTAATGCCATAATATAGTTTTAAATGTGTAAATATAATGATAATTAAAGAGTCGTACAGCAATATAATATGCCACAATATAATAGTATCATATACTGTGAGCTTTCTACTTCAAATTGAAATTGTTTTAAATTCTGTGCGAAAATGGTTGTGCCCGAAACAGGGACACATAAATCAAATTAAACAACATCAAAAAGCAAATTTTTTTTTGCGATGATTTATTTATCATCGCCGTCGAAACTACAATATGATAAATGTCGGACAATTCATGAGGATACACACCCACACACCCACACACACATATAGATGTTATACCGCAGACCAGAAAGAGCAATAAAAGCATCAAAATCCAGAAAGGAGGAATCAATTTGGAGTGAAAGTAGACCGATAAATTGCATCATTAATCAGGAGAATACAGTTGTTAGAAAAAGATGAAGTATGGAGGCATCCCAAGTTTACACAAACATAGTGACAGATCAGACTAGACAGACTGATGCAAATAAAATAGTGAAAAGACAGCACTACTATAGTGCAGTAGTGGCTGTAGTGCGATATATGTTGCTAAGAATTTGAATAGATCAGCCACAATTATATCCTATAAATAATACTTATAAACTATAATAGACAATGTATTAGGGTATGAATGCACTTCCATTTAAGGTTATATAGCACAAGTTTTCTCATTATAAATTCGTTATTTTAAAAAGAGTTTAAAAAGGAGAATTACAAGCTATATCAAAAATTGTAATATGCTTTATGTTTTTCTAGATATATAAGAATTGTTCCAAAACTTCCAAAAATAAGAACCTGCAGATCTGTAAACATATTTAAAGACAAATAGTACAAGTATTATTTTTTTGTGAATTAATTTCATAACTGAAAGATTTTATCAATCTATTAACTGCATAATAGACTTTCAAGTTTGACTTGTTAGTCATCTATATTTTTGCATTGCATAACATTCAACATAAGTACTATTGATTTTCTAGATTCTATCCATACACGTTATTCAGTTTTATTTAAGAAATTTAATTTAAATTAAATCTGTATTTACAATCTGTATCTTTAATAATTAATATTGATATATATCCAGATCCCGCTTTCCAACGGAAAAAAACATATATTGCATCATCGTATTATTTTTAATTTATGAAACAATTGTAGCATATATGTACGTGTGTATATGTTACAAAATTAATTATAATATATATTATTTTGTTTTGGTCCCAATATTTGTATCCGTAACTTTAATGACGTACTATATAATATGTTAAAAAGTGAACTAAAGTTTAGAAACGATTATACATTTTCCTACTTCTTGCCAATCGAAATAAGTGAATAAACTAAATAGTTAAAGCTACGCTGCGTGTAATATATTATTAATACTAAATATAGCCAAATATAAGCTAAGTAACTATAGTATAGTAAAATAACAATATGATCATTATAATATCAAGATATACATATATTCAATTTTGTTCTATACTATATTAAAAGTATAGACTACGCATATACAAAGATCTCAACCTTTATTGAGTGGAACAGTTCCAAATTACACAGCAAGTTGAAGAGGACATAAAGCAATGTCGGATGTTGTAAGTGGGAGAAAGAGCTTAAAGAACACCACCTGCATATATAGAGTGAATGGTCTGAATGGCTGGGGAAGAATTATAATTCCGTAGGAAGGTCAGGAAACATTCTGTTCTTCTTACAAGCGAGACCATCCATCCTGCCTCAATGTCTCCGAGACAGATAGTTCTATGTTCCCTCAGTTTTGCGTCTTTACTTTAATCATAAGATACAACTTCTAAACCCATTCCTACATCTGAAATATGTCTTAATGTGTGTATGAATACGTAGAATTACCTATATTATAGAATTCTGCTTATTTACATAAAAGCAAAATTTCTATAAAAAAAAAATATTATTTTATATACAAAATAATTGCCTATTTATGAAAACGTTTATTAGATAAAACCTATTGATATAATCCTTTAGAAATATGAGATGCGCGTTAATCCCAAACAGGGTAATCGACGTATCTCTCAAATGATTTTTATAAGAAAAACCTCAGCTGGAGATAGAAATTTGGGGAAATATTCACTAAAGATATGTTTTAATAAAAAAAAAATCACAGCTGGAGATAGAAATTTGGGGAAATATTCACTAAAGATATGTTTTAATAAGAAAAACCTCAGCTGGAGATAGAAATTTGGGGAAATATTCACTAAAGATATGTTTTAATCAGAAAAACCTCAGCTGGAGATAGAAATTTGGGGAAATATTCACTAAAGATAGGTTTTAATCAGAAAAACCTCAGCTGGAGATAAAAATTTGGGGAAATATTCACTAAAGATAAGTTTTAATAAGAAAAACCTCAGCTGGAGATAGAAATTTGGGGAAATATTCACTAAAGATAAGTTTTTATAAGAAAAACCTCAGCTGGAGATAGAAATTTGGGAAAATATTCACTAAAGATATGTTTTAATAAGAAAAACCTCAGCTGGAGATAAAAATTTGGGGAAATATTCACTAAAGATAAGTTTTAATAAGAAAAACCTTAGCTGGAGATAGAAATTTGGGGAAATATTCACTTAAGATAAGTTTTAATAAGAAAAACTTCAGCTGGAGATAGACATTTTTTAGGGAAATATTCACTAAAGATAGGTTTTAATAAGAAAAACCTCAGCTGGAGATCAAAATTTGGAGAAATATTCACTAAAGATAAGTTTTAATAAGAAAAACCTTAGCTGGAGATAGAAATTTGGGGAAATATTCACTTAAG
>JAYRBW010081295.1:0-23515 GCA_036023295.1 Invenusta paracnida | reverse complement strand
CATAGCAACGCCTTTAGAGTCGTTTCTCTATGTATACTCTATGCTGCAGCTTATATATTAATGGGAAGTCTATACAGGTTTAATTCAAATCCGATGATAATTAATCAATGTTGAGCCGCAAGCAAAGTATTATTCTTTTATCTGAGGAAAAAAATTATATTTGAATTTCCAAAATGATTATTTTGTCATATCAAATGAAGCAAAAGGAATAATTACTAAGCAAAGAACATGAAAGAGTATTTTCAATTTTAATTTGTGTGCTAATTTAACCAAATATATACACACTATATCATTTCAGAGGATTTTTACTACGTCATTTGAATGAATAAAACAAACAAATGCTATTCAATAATTTTTTGAAATAATATCTATTTATGTGAAAGAAAAATAACGCAGAATAGATGTAATAAAATGAGTCGGTATAAAAAAATATTTCAAATTATTTTGGAAATCTGAATTGGAAAATTTCGTTTTTTTTAGTAAATATTATACATCGAAATCTATATTTATTGCAATTGTCTCATATTTCTTCCTTTATATGCGTATTTTACGTATCTTTAAATATTTACAATTCGCGTAGTTTTATGTAAAGTGCTCGATAAATATATTACAATAATTGATAAGCTTATCTCTATGACATCTAATTACAATTTAAATGATTTGAAATGAGTTGATGCAACTTGAAATTCGAGCATACAAATTAGAAAATAAATTCTAAAAGGTAGCATAAAAAATAAAATTAGGTTAATCAAATTATACAAAGGTAACGTATGTATGTCGGCAAACGTATAATGTACTATTATTATACTTGAATATATATATAAAGGGAATTTAAATTCCTTTAATTATATTCAATTGTGAGATTTTGAAACAATAATTCAGCTAATATACATATTAACTGTTGGCTGGCTATTTTCAGACTCATGAAAATAAAGGTTATAGTACCTAAGTATAATATGTCTAATAGCTATTAAAAGTAGTTAAGTGAATACATTCATAAGCTGTCATCTTGAGCATCCAATAATTAATCAAATTGGGGCACATTTTAGAAGTACCTACTGCTTAAATTGGGTCACTTTGGATAAAAAAGCTCAAATATAAAATGGCGTCATTCTAGGATGCTTTTCAGTGGCAACTTCAGAGCTTGTGCATCATAATTTTAAAAGGTCTGATTATGGCGAGTTGAGAACCAGATAGTTTTTTTATTTTATTTTAAAAGTATAATGGAGATATATTTCAGTTGTTTTAAGAAAATTGATATAATGCTTCTTTGATGATTTTTGACAATTATGTGCTCATCTTTATGAAGGATTAAAGTTTGTTGCAAACATAATCTTAACATTATTTCAAACTTAATTAAATTCAGATTTAGAATTGATTTGGGCAAAGATATTTTGATTTCATCTGTTTCGTTTTTATATAGCCTATTTACAAATAAGCAATAAAATTATGAGGGTCACGTGACAAAATTTTGAAAATGCAACCCCCTTTAAAAAATGAGCAAAAATATTTTTCAATAAAATATGCATATCTCTCTCAAACTCAATTTTTGTATAATGATAAAGTTACTGTAATTATTCACAAAGTACAAAAAGATATAATTCCTGTCTGAAACTATTAAAAATATACTTTTGTTTTTAAATGTATCTCCTTTTTAAATAAAAATATAACATACATATTTTTACAGAATTTTTAATATAATATTTTTGACCATTTGGCAATGGATTATGTTAGAAAATATGTTTGTTTAACTACATGCAAAGCTGAACTACTTTGTATAATAAAATGTAAAATTATAGAGATGAATATATTAAAATTGCTTTTGGTATAAATAATATATCACCAAACGAATTTTTATTTTTATAACAAACTTCATTGTGTAATTCACTCAACAAATTATCAGAGCATAATTCAGTCAGTTGACACATACAATGCTACGGAAAAAAATAATCTTGCTACAAATATGTAACGTCGCGTGGACATTTTAGAACCCAGTTAAAATAAAGGCTTTTGATGCTCCAGACATATTTTTTAATTGTAAATGTGATTCTCCTGACGCATTAATTTTAAAGATATATGGTTTTTGCTTTGTTGAAATGGAATCGTTTTAATAGAAAAACTACATAAAAATAATTATCTATTTCCAAAGAAACCACAAGTCTTTTAAGTATAATAATTTAAGTGAATTTCAGAATATTATAAACGCATCCTTTAAAGTTCATTTCTTTATTACACGTGCATTATTAATATATATATAATTTATGAATTATTTTTCAGAAAATGATGTTTTCAATAAATGGATATTGTTTCTCCATTTACAAAACGCACGTTCATTTAAAAAGTAGGTAGAGACAATTATAGTCAGGTAACAACATATAGTTCACAAAAAACGGGGATAAACTTATAGTCTGGAAATGCAAGATTTATTTCGTAGTTTTGTATTTAACAACACTACCATTATTAGCCAAATCTTACTATTCATAACATGAAATAGTATTGTGTATATTGTGACTATTATCAGAAATACTTACTAAGGCCATAGTATTAACATTTGTATAAATAGAAAAAGTTCTTCCGGAAATAAAACATTGTGTCAACTGAAAAATGTCGAACAACAAATATGATGAAATCATTTGTTTTAAATAATTTTATTTAAAAAAATGCACTTTAACGTTTCAGAAGGATTATTCTAGCACAATAATAGATAATATACTAAGGTTTCTAGCATATATTATATGATTCTTAACATTATATAGTACCAGTATTTTCTAAAAAATGGACATATTATAAAAAAACATCCTGAAAAGCAAAAATAAGTGTTTATGTTATATAATCGATGTTTATGTTGAAACTCCTTTTAGAGGAGTATTATTTATGTATTGAAATGATTCTTTTATGCTATAACAATATAAAACTGATAAAGCCATATCAATATATTTTATTTGTTGAATTTTTAGTGTCATATTTTCTTATTAATGTCTGGCAATATCATGTGCGTGGGTATCGTTTAATAATTATAGCTGCATTATCATTTAATTAGTAAATTTATTTTAGTTGTGCAAAAGGTCATAATTTTTATTATCAGATTCCCGCTTTAAAGGACAATTTAGATATTGAATGGCGAAAATAGACCTGCAACAAAAGCAATCCTTTTTATGCCTGCGTGACATATCTCATTAAGTTTTAATTAGTGAATAGCTCAGCTTAAAACTGTTTTTGTAAATTACATTGTTTTCTTTGCATCATTATTATAGAACAGTTAGCGCTTATACATGGGATTTCAGTTATGATTTTGAAATGTAATAAAAAGCAATGTGAAAGACATGTTAGCGGAAGTCTGCGAATTAATTGTTTTATTAAAAAAAATGTCTAAATAATAAAATAATAATAATTTGCTTGTTTTGAATTATTTGTATATAACTAAAGTCAATTAACAAATTTTAATTGTCATAAGTGTGTGACGCTATTATTTATAGTCTTTATGAGACTTTATTTATTGAATTTTGTAATGATTTGTATTATAACATTGTGTGTCATACATAATAATGTAAATTGTTACCATGGCTATTTATTTACATTATAAACATAGATTAGCTATCTATAAAAAGGACGTCACAATTTGAAGAAGTATGATCATTGTCAGAAATTAAGATCCTTGCCAGATCTTCAATTGCCACGCTCAAAAAAAGACTAGTAAAAATACAATATTGATCTATTTTTAAAGATATATTTTTAATAATAAAATGCTTAAATGAGTTACCATATACAATGTATACATAATTTTTTGAAATGATATACATATATTGACCACAATTGCAAAATGCACAATATTTTCAATGAAATTAGCATATTATAGAGTATTGATAGATTTAGTTCCAACTCTTCTTGATCATTGAAAACAGTCAGGTACTATACTATTTTTTTAGCGTAGATTTTGTAAAATTATGCTTTAGATACAGTATATCTTAACTATAATAAATGCAGTATAAAATTTTTTCCGATACTCAATGCAGCTATAGCTTACTATATTTGATATATTCTAGTGGCATGTTAAAATTGTTAAAATTCTATGTTTAATTTATTTATTTGAATTAGTTCAGTTTTCTATTTCATGTATATAATCCCACAATTCTATGATTATAACACATCACTAATATTGAGTATTAATAGACTACAGAGTTTCATTACTCTTAATTATTGTAAGCAGTTGAATATGTATTTTGCAGTAGCAAAGCTTTTTGTAAAATAAGGCTCTAGAATAGTACTTTTCAAATAGCAAATGTTGTGCAACAGCTTGAGGTACAAAAGTATGTCACTATTTGACTTTGCTTTATGCTTATGATCGGAACAGAAGCGGCTTGTTTTCAATAAAGAGATTTATTTTGTATTGTTTTTTATTACGTTTAAATAATATACATATGTACACTAAAATTGCATAAATCTTTATGTGTATTATTTTTCCTCCCATTTATGCAAAATTTATCGAGAATATAAATCCATTCTATTTCAATAAATTTATCAAACAGCGTGATGATCCACGTAGGAGACGAATCTTTGTGTATTCTTCCAACCTTAATGGCCACCAAGGTCCTGGCTTATTTATTACTGATCAATTAAAAAAGTGCCGCTATGCATAACTAGTTAAAACCTTTGCGTGTATGTTCATTCTTTGAATATATACCAAATTACTTCAATTACAACAAAAATCAGACTTTTTATTTTGTGTCTAAATGTTAATATTTCTTTCCTTATTTTATTTATTGTGGAGTTATAAATCATTTTTTAATTTATTAGATAGTTTTAGATAACTCTATATAAAAATTATAATTTCGTTTATATCGCTATATAAAAAGCAACGTCTTTGATATTAGGATAAATGTAAGTAATAAAATATAATTATTTTAAATTTAAATATAGATATAGATATAATCGTATTACAGAAATACCATTATAACCATGTAGGTATTAATAATCTGAGAGTAACAAATCATTTTTTCTTTTACAGATAAAATTCTACAAAGAAATCAAACATGTATTTTAAATATGTTTCATGGTATGTTCAAAACCATTTCTGTTGTTATAGCAACAATTAACTGAATACCTAGATATCCTTTTATCATAAAATTAGTAAAACGACACCTGTAGTCTTCTAACCTCATCAAAGTAAGACTATATTTGATAAAAAGAATGCATGTCAGAAGCATTAAAGATATATTTGTAACAAAATAAAGTCATACATCCAAAGCCCAATGCATTTGATAACATCCACCAGACGAAAAGACTAATTAAATATTAATACATTTGTATAATTCTCAATTTCTGTTCTAATTGTCTTTGAGTTTGTTAGATTTTAACGTTGTTATAATTATTGCCAATATTTATAAGATGCACTAAGGTAAATTAATACACATTTCATTAATTTGATAAATCTAATAAAATTTACCTAAACTTTTTCAATTGGAATATTTGTCTCAGCCAGCTTCTGTTGCTAATCGCCAGACCAGTTGTTTAGTTTGCTAATCAACTAATCTTCGCATTTTGGCAGTATATGTAAATGTGGTCTTCTAATATATATTCGCAAGAAATTGGTGACATGCTGCTTTTGTAATTTACAGCACTACGAGGGGTTTGGGGCCATACATGTGTTATCAAGTCAGTTATTAAATATAATAATTAAATTAAACTAACTAAATTATAATAACAATATCTCTAAAATCTCACAATAATTTCTTTAACAATAATAAGGCAATGAAAACAATCAAGATAATTATAAGGATAATTTATTTATTATCAAATTAATCCGTTACCAATTACAAAATCCCGTTAGCTATCTGTCTACGATTTAATTACGTGATTCAACCTCAATATTTGAATAGTGATTTTATGACGAATATATTTACGTATTACATATACCAAATAAAGGAGTTCAATTCCTCCAGACTTCATCCGTACTCATAATCGCTGGTCACCTCAGCAAATACAGGAGTCGAAATCTCTCCAGATCTCATTCCAAATACTCAGAATCGCTCGTTAATGGGCTTGCTTCTAAATACTAAAAATCGCATTCCAGTTGGCGCCCCAGCCAACCTCTTTCGATTCCGACCCAACACCACTCAATCTTTTTCTCTTTACTCTTCTCCCATGGAGATTTTCAGATCAAATTTAAACCAACAGCGTCCCCCGCCCCATAAATTGGCCACTGGCAAAACTTTCAGAAACATTCATTAAACCAAACTATATTTTATTCCATCACCTAATTTAATCCATACCTCGTAATCAAAAGACGCACCGGTAGCACAAATAAATATACATTAATATGGTGGTACATATCTGGGGGAACACATGGATATGTCATTGAGTAGAAAGCACCGCTATTTCATTTAAGGAACCATATAGTATTGAAGAACTTGCAGTAATGTTTACCGCCTCTGCAAATGTGTATAATATTCTCTTACGATGTTTCGCTCATGTTCTGACAGAGCGAGGATGTTATCATGGCACGATGACTCTCTCCATTAGAATGACTACCTAAGCTATATGCCTCTTTTCAGAATGTAATCATCTTCAAAATAATTGAAGCGTAACAATAATCGATCATCCTTAAACAGTTTCAACTACAATATGACCAACATTATTTTCAAAAGTTGCTTGTACTCTCTAATTTCGTCTTTTCATTTTTTTACAGAAGAGTATTTAGAGGAATAAAATACAGATGATTATTTTCATTTCATAACTAGCGAGAACTAGATTTAGACATGTGTGCAGTTTATTGAACTATTATTTCATGCATGGGTAGAAATAGGTAAAACATGTGAATCGAAAATTCACTGGAGCATAAATATGATAACAAGAATAACATTGTACATTATTAATTCATCAAGTCGAATCGAGTAGATAGCGTAAGTTTTGGCAGTTATTTTTAACATAATGAACTAGTTTTGTGCATTTAATTAACAAATTACCGGATCAATTTAAAAATAAACTTATAAATAAAATATGATTATTTGGCTTGTCTTAAATATATTTTTGTTGACTTTTAATTACTCTTATTATAATAATTATCACGCACATTGTGTCACTGTCAAAATAGATTTCAAATGTTTTTAAATCTGAATTTGTCAATCTTATCTTTAAAAAGTTTTTCTATTTCCAGATAAAACACACTTTTCTCTCCTTTTGTTTCGGATTACGCAATGGCCTTAAACAAGGATATTTCTACTTTATCTAATGATAAAATCGATAATTACGAAAGCGTAACTTACAGCTGCTATCACAATAAAGTAAGGGAGATATACACTCTCTAGAAAACTATAATTAATTATGCTAAAATTATCAAAAGATTGGAATAAAAAAATAGAGAGTTATACTTTGTTATTTTACACGGAATCTCAGAAAAACCAACGTAGATTAAAGCAGAAAGAATTGTTACATCACTAAGTATAAAGCTTCATTCGAGCTTTAAACCACCCCCCCCCCCATTCGTTTAAAAACTCACCCCTTCCTTCTCCTAACTAATTCCAGTTATCTTTTTTCAAAATTCGATGAATTCTATCTCTATCTCCAATATCAAACCTCAAATAGTAATACTTACCGAAACCTGGCTTAACTCCTCCAGGAATGATTCTCTCTTCAACATTCCTAAGTATAATGTCCTTTGCGACGATAGAGTAAATCGCAGATGTGGTGGAGTACTCTCAAAATAAACCCATCAGTATCAACTGTCTTTGGCAAATAATTGATAATAAATATATACTTTGTTCCTGCTATATATCCCATCAGCACTACCAGCTTAAAAAAACTACGCAATAATTAGTTACTAATTGAATACTATCGATGATATCAAACTCCATTTTCCGAATATCTCCATTTTAATTACTGGCGATTTTAATGGGATAAATGTTTCATCATTATGCACAAATCACTCTCTCAAGAATAAATTAATATGCCAACAAGAAATAACGCTATTATAGACATTGTCTTACTTGACGACAGTTTATTTAGTTTTTATTAACCTTGTGTTATTTACCCTCCTATCTCTTAGCTTCCTCTAACCACAAACTTATTCATCTCCCAGGAAAAAAAAGATATCAACTGAATACACTGCGGGCCTACTTGACTACCGAATTCTCACCTCGCAGAAAATGTTTAATTATGTTAAATGTATGAACTGGAGTTCTCTCTATAACTCCTAATTGGTCAAGATGACATAGAAATAAAAACGTTTATCTTTTACGACCTCTTTTCTCCAGCATTCAAACTAATACCTACTCAAAAACTAGCATTTACCAATCGAGATAAACCATGGATTACACCAGTCACAAAAACTTAGTTATACAAAAACGATGGGACGCATATCAAGCAAGAAATTTCGAACATAATAACTTTTATAAAATTAAAGCAAAAGAAGAAGTTCTAAAAGCCAAACAGAATTGGCTCGCAAAATCTTCCAAAAACAAAAGGAATATATGGAGTATAATAATTTGATCACTATCAAAAATCTAAATACCAAAGCAACACTAATTTTTCAGTTAAAGACATAAAGTATTCCAGCAATTCAGAAAATAATAACATAACTCTTGAAAATGCCGAAGTAAACTGGATTCCGCTAATAACACCTGATGAAATAGAAGTACACCTACTGAGAAGCTCTCAGATGGCGGATGCGGAAGTAATAATTATAATGAAATAGTAATAATGAAATTCCATCAAAACTTATCAAAGCAGTTGCCGATATTATCAACAAAGCCATATTTTCAATTCATCTATTCTACACACACTCTTCCGTTCCACTCATATATGGAAAATTTGAAAAATTATTCCGATACAAAATGTTTACATACAACTCTAAACGACTATCGTCCTATTGTTCTCTACTTCTCATAATTTGAAAAATTATTGAAAAAGGGTATCCTCAAGATCCTACAAAGTGACATTTTTACGAAATATGAGAACAATCAATTTGGGTTTTAGAAAAGAAAGTAGCACAACATGTGCGCTTATGTCAGTTATTGACGATATCTCAAAAATTCTACAATCAAAGCCGCTTAATTACCTTTATAACTCTTCTAAAGCCTTTGACACATTCCATGAATCAACATACATTAATCCACAAATCACTAATTCAAAATATCTCGAACTATGGATCCCCGCTATCTGTCGGTTACATCAAACTCAAAGACGAAATAAAAATTAGAAAAACTGATAAAGCGATCGCACTATATAATTTGTGGATCTAACTGCAAGTTGGATTGTCTTCCAGGTCCAGTATCTCAGAGGAAAAAATTAGCTCTAAAACTTTTCTCAAAGGCTAAAAACTCAACAAATCATGCTATCCATAACCGGATACCTTGTCTACTATAATCAGCGGCCGCAGGATCAATGTCTTTCCAGCTCGAACTCCGAGAAGAGCTTTATCCTTTATTACTTTCATCTCAAATGTGTATAATTACTATCCTCCATAATCTACATGTAGGAACTTTTTTTAGCTATTTTGATTGTTTCTGTCACTCTTATTGCATTTATTCATTCAACGTATTTATTACTATTCTTCAACCCTTGTACCATTTTCTTCTAATTATCATGCTCTGATTCCCATTTTTGTGATAATAAACGCTTATTATTACTATTATTATTACATATATGTAGATCTGTCGATGAGATTAAATAAATCTAATTAACAAGTCATGATTCTCTTTTAAACGCTAATGTTAGTGCTAATTAGTGCAGTGCTATTTAGTGAAGTGCGAATTACAAACTATGGTAGTTGATTAGCAGCTATTTCACAACTGATTTAGACTTTTGGTATCTGTAGGATAGGACTTTTTGATATTTCATTGTGATAAGAGTTGTTAAAGGGCAAAGAGCGTAACACTCAGACAATGTATCACTGTAGTTTAATCTTTAAAAGATTAGAGACGAGTCATTTTAAAATGGGGAAAACAGATTCATTTACATTGTTATACGCCAAGATTGAATAATCTGCAAGATAAGTATTCCGTTGTATGATGTATGAATTTCGAATTTATGAATACTTTTGGATTCAGTTTAATATGGATAAACACTTTATATACCTGTAAAGTAGAGAAAAATAATACGTAGTATATGACATGTACATGCCTGTCCAATTTATATAGAGTGGGGTCGTTTAATCAAAATATAAAAATGTGATTATTTGAATGCTAGAAAGTCATAAATAGCTAAATAAATCAAGTTTTGGATTTATATATTTTCTAAATGGATCTGCCTATAGGTAGATTTTGATAAAAGCATAGAGACGATTTGCGGTAGAATTTTGGCCAAGAATTCAAGGTATAGATGTTGCTTTTGTAAATCCAATCTATCTCATTATGTTATACTTTAAAAAAAACCACGTATTTCATGTTGTGATTTTAAATAAATAGGAAATTGTATAAAAATCCTTAGATGAAATGCATGTTTCTATCAATTAAAATGATAATAATTTAATTAAAATTTAATTATTCACTTTAATTGCAGTGAAATTCTATTTTAACATCGCATTCTCTTTCAAAGGGTGGGAGGCCAAGGGAAAGGGGCACATTGGGCCCCCTTATATAATTTTTAAACATTTTAATAAAGTGGAGTTTTGAAACTGAAAATGTAGTTCAAAAAATGTGTTTTTTAACATATGCCATTAAAAAATGAATAATATTCATAATTATTCATAAATATTAGGTACCTAATAATTTTTTTTTAAGAAATGAAAGTGAATATTTTCGGATTTTTTTACAAAGGGGTGCATTTACTTTCGGAAAAATAACGAAAGCTGATATTGGTTCATTTGTTCATATACAAATTCGGGAGGAGGCTGAATAGAGTTAAAGGAATTTACCCATTTTGTTCCATTAGTGTTCGTTTTAAATGCTGGTTTAAAAGACAATCAATTTGGAGAAATTGCCATTATTTACTTCGTGCCTTTTAGAATTCTTTCTAGACTGACGACTTTATTATATCTTGGCGAACAGACAAATGTGCAGCTTACAAACAAATGTTATCATTGTGTATCATCAATGTGCATCAGTACTGTATGCGCATAAGTTTTCCAAACGACAAAGAATGCCGAATTCTCCAGAATTTCATTGACTCCGTGGAAATGCTGGGTAATTATTTGTGATGTCTGCTACTTGTTATTCATTATTTATTTCTCATCTAATGATGAAAGCTGCAATAATATGTTTTCATACGATTTACTTTAATTTTGCATTTAATCAAAATAATAATATAGTCAATAACTGTCGTTTAATAATTGAATAAATGGAATTTGCAGAATAATATGTTTTTACATTTTATATTGGATGAGAGATCCAAGAAATACTTGTGTTTATTATAGGTATTTAGTCTTGTACATACATGCACAATTATAAATAATTAAAAAAACGGTTAAAATGTAATTGATGATTGTGTTGTTTAAATTTAAATGTGTTACAAAATTGACTGTCAAAAATAAATTGTTAATATCTTTTCCTCGCATTATAAGATTTAGTTTGATTCATTAATTAAAATTGTTTTCTTTTCTTTTAACATGGGAACTAAAATCATTTATGTTTTTATTGATTTATAGTTCCATCAGCTGCATTGTGGCTCAAAATCATCCTATATATTAAAAAGATATATTTCATTATTGTTATCTTATTAGTATTCGTAAGAGTAAGAGTAAGAGTAAGAGTAAGAGTATATTATTTAAAACGTAAATTATCGTTTCTTGCCTTAAATATTATACATGTATAATAAATACAATTTTTGTATTATAAAAATCTACATGTAATCAATAGTTATATACTCGTAAATTACATTAGACGAATTTAATACAGTCATCATGACTTTATACTGAAAATCAATAAATATATGATCATTCAAATTTTGTATGTACAAAGTCTATGTCAAATTAAAATTAAAAAAGTTATTTTTATTATATAAATACTGGAAAAAACCTCACATGTAACCTTTACTTATATCGTGCCGTGACATTGTAAAATATTAATTTGTTATTGTTAAAGCAATAATTGAAATTTTAAATATTAACTATTTCCATTTTTATATATAGTAGGTTTATAATTTATTGTGCACGCATAAATATTTGTTTTACTTTATATACTGAAAAGATATGTATATATATTAATTAGTTAATATGAGTGCACGTCCAAATAAATTATATTTTTGTGGTAGAAATCTATAAATATGTTGAAAATGATAAACTTGTAAGGAAGTTTATTAGGCATATGAATTTAAATCAAGGGAATTTCAATAATAAATTGTAAAAATTCTCGCGTCATATTTAATTAAAATCATGACGACGATTAAATACCTAACTCAATTTATTATTCAAATTCTATGAATTATTAAAAATGTAATCCATGAATAATTCATTAAATAGTTGATTTACTTATAATATAAGATAGATCAAGAGCTACTTCTGAAAATTATCAACATTTGAGCACAGAAGGTTTTTGTTATGCTCAATGAATTGTTATTATTATTGTTATTATTCTCCCATATTGAATACGACGATTTCCAATAAATTGCTCAGATTTTCGGGAAAATTAATATTTTTTGATAAAAATAAAGGATTTAATTTTAATTTTTAATTTACATATTGTACATTATTTGAGTACTCCATGTATTTCATACATTTAAAAACAAATTTCAAGCACATGAACCATATCATATTGTTTCCACATACATTTAAATTCTTAAACGAAATTTGAGTGAACAAATAGACAAATTCATGGATAGCTAAGAAGTCAAAAGTTATTAGAACTGATGCTAATTATTTAGTAGGTACACCAGAACAAAAATTTTGTTTGATATTAACCTCTTTATTTAATAGAATATTTAAAAATCAAAGGTATAATAATTTGTTCACATTAGTAAACATATTGATTAATGAACAGACTTTCTATCAGATCCTAGATTTATTAATGAAACGAAATAAATACATATGCTTTGCATTATGCTCATACGCTTTATCATTTTATATAACTATAATTCAACTGTTAATAACGTTAAATAACGTTAATATATATTACTATAGTTGTATTTTAAGAATTAT
The DNA here is from genome assembly GCA_036023295.1 of Invenusta paracnida. NCBI lineage: Eukaryota > Metazoa > Platyhelminthes > Proseriata > Coelogynoporidae > Invenusta > Invenusta paracnida. Next base: position 10,449 of record JAYRBW010081295.1, on the reverse strand, counting down.
CGGCCGCTGCTATTTAATAGTAACACTATCTTCATTATCAAAACTGAACAGCTTACAAAATGGTGATTTCTATTTCTAAATTTAAATTATTAACCAGTTGTCTTCTTTGTAATACTATTATATTTTAATCTCGTAGACAATAGGCGATCCTTCCCATTAAGAGTAAACTCATGATAGCACTGTAGTATTGAATCAAAGATTAACACACCGGCCATGTTGGTGCATCTATAACCCAAAGACATGAAGACCCCTCACCTCGATAATTTAAAAAGATCTAACAGATTAGAGTTCTGAAACTTTGTATGTAATTAAAGATGATATTGACGAAGATGTTTTCGTGGAATAACATAGGAAATCAATTGAAATATTTTAAACAGTTTTTCTTAATAAGAATATGTTTTTGAATATTTGATTAAAACAAATAAATAAATTTAGAAAAATATTATTATTTTGTGCAAGAGTACTAATTTTATTGTACTTTGGAAATTATTACATGACATTAATCAATACACGAATCAGAGTTTCATCAATTTTGAGAGAGAAATGAATGTTTATGAATAAAGTTTGTTTTACTCCCTTTTTTCAAAAGTGAGTGAGCAAATAGTGAGTGATCTTTAGAGTGAGCAAAAATTTGGGGTTATGAATAGGGTAAATGGGTTGTTTATTTCTACGGCGACTAATCAGAGAGATTTCTATATTTTCCCCTAAAAGCCTTAAATAGTGCTCATGATCATTATAAAAGAGGTACTTGCTTAAAGTAAATCACACGGAAAAAATTGTATTAAATGAAAATATCAAGCCATATTAATCCATACACGGGGGAGGGGCCTTCCCTTGTAAATTTCAAACTTTCTGGTGGAGTACAGTTTTGAAACTTGGCATATAAGTAAACGAGAATTTTTGTAACACATTTTATTAAAAAATGGGAAAAAAATTATTTATGTGAAAAGCAGTTTAAAAAAATGTTTTGAAAAAAATCTGGAAAATTATTTTTTCAGAACCACATTTTGTTGTTAAAAAATAGCAATATATCAGAAGTATTATAGTATATTTATCTAAACTAAAATTAATTTTTATTAAGTATCTAAAAAATAAAAGGAATTTCATAGATTTTGAAAATTTGATTTTTTTATATTTTTACATGAACGGTATATTTTACCAAGGTCATGTAACCACCCCATAGGGTCTACGGTAATGAATATAACGATAAAAATTGTAAATTTAAATTGTAGGAAAAGTCACGGAAGTTTATATTACTCCATTCGTTCGTTGAAAATTCACTCTAAAAATGCTGAAGGGGGGGCACAATGTGCCCCGGTAGGTAGCGGGTTAACACAGTAATATATCTTCGTTGACCACTAAGAATAATCAAGAACTATAAATATCAAAGTAAGAATACCGAATGCTTAATAAGAGAATGCCATTGAATTATTAAATTGCCTTCACATATTGTGCGTTGGTGCATGCTCGTACTCTGGTCGACTATTCAGAAATAGGGGTGATTTTCAATACTGTCAAATCATTTGAGTAGCTTAGCTAGATAATATCTGTACATAATCAGTATTTAGAAGAATTTAAATGTGCCATCTTATTATGCATATACAATGTATGCTTTTATACTTGATATTTATTGTTTGTTTAAATGAATGCATAAATAAAAAGATAACTGCCAACAATATATAAACACAAAAATGATCAAACGTATTCCTTATTTATAATACAAAAAATGGTGACGAGTATATTAGAATCTTTGAAACTAAAATATAGAAAAAACGCCACAATGAGATGGCTCAGAAGATTTCAAGCATCGTGTATACTGAAAGAATTTAAAAATGATGTAAAAGTATGTGCGTTAAAACCTTATTTTAGTACTGAAACATTTAATATTCTGTTTGATATAGTTATGCATAAAAAATCACCTTTGAGGAAATAAAGGAAATTTTAAAACGATCAATTCTAGTCTCTACTCTAGATGAGAGTTTTATTAAGCCAATCCATCACCTGGATATGAAAAAAGCTTAGACGTTTGCAAGAATTCTAATAATCTTGCTGAACATTGTTGTTAAATTTATATATACTTATATTTGTGGATTTTCAAGCAAAATTCGTAATAATTTTATCCTACAAAGAAAGAATGATGAGTTTTTAAACTTTGTTTTGATGATATTACCAAACAAAATTACAGGCTATTAAAATAGCTCAAATTATAGTGTGCACATTGATAATTATTATCTTTAAGACAATTTTTTTAAATTGATGCAGCAGAATATTAAGAAATCCATAAAGCGAATATCGGATGGCGAAAACCTGAATACACTTGTGTGACTTTATTGTTTCGTAGTTTTGTATAGGCAACAGAGAAATAATATATAAGGATATAAGACTTGATAATCATAAAGATATATACATGCTTGCTATCGAAGGAAAATAAGCCGCATATAATATATATATACATATATGTTTCAATACCCCAACTCTTAGTATAGTATAATTTGATTTAAAATGTACACTATTTCACTTATGGAATTGAAAAATATCAATTTTAAATGTAAAGTGTGGAAGATCATTCCCTTTAGACTATTTTATAAAACATACGAATATTGCTTATTTCATTTTATTATGTATAAAATGCATTAACAGTTCATAGAATTATAATGATATAATAAAATAATAAAATTTAAAATTAAAAAAAATGTACATATCTGTAAATATACATAAATGTATATCATCTTTTAATATCTTTTTAGTTAAATATCTAATACTTGGCCAGAACAACTGTAGAATTCGAGATTGATAGTTCAAATTAATAGCATGTATTATTTTTATGTATTATTATACAGTAAAAATGGGTACGTATCAATTCAACACATCTTAGTTCATCGAAACATTGTATAATATTACTCTAATCCGATTACGTAATAAGGACTTAAAAATCAGTGTATCATTACACCTAAACGACTGTAATCTTTGTTCCCTAATAGCTTTCATATAAATACACTTTATATCTGGAATTTTCAGTTTATAACTGTTTATAATTTTATGCATATAGTAATGAAACATATTATACTAAAAGATCTGTTTGGCATCATTTGCTGAATAAAAGCGTGGTAACTTCGCTTAATTAAAACTAAAAGGAAATAAATAAAACTTAATTAATTATTCAATACTCACGGAATATGATGAAATCAAACAATGCTCAATGAAATTCAAGGAGAATTTAAAACAGTAGCTCAAAAGCAAAGGTGCCACCTACAAATCTAATATTTAAAAATTTATATTGGTAATCATTTATTCCATGTATAAGGCACGCGAACGAGCGTTGAGTCAATATATGCTTACAAGACTGTTCTCAAAACTGTTTAGTATGCCACTCTAACAGTGTGCAGATGTACAATGAATGATTTAGACTATTATGCATGATAGTACAACCGACGGGATTTGTGAATAATAAATAGTCTGACATGAATTCTATAGTTTGGACGATATGTCGGTATATTCTATGTTTTGTACATGATATGATACCTACACTCAAGAATGTAAATTAAGTACCCACTTTCTTTGCATACTGAATTTCAAAATATCTGGTTTGTTATGTAACAAACCAAATACAGAGGCTAGGTTGGTTGATCATATTGTTGATCTTATTTTATTTTATGTATTCGACACACATACACATACTACATCTGTAAAATATTATGGTACATATTACAGAGATGCAAACACAGCAGAAAAAGAGACGAACATTAAGGATGTCTATATAAATGTAATTCCTCTGTGTATTAAGGATCGCCTCGCCAATAAATTGATTCAATTGTGTAAAACAGTTTAAATTTAGTTAGACTGTCAATATACGATTTGTAGTTAAAATGATCTTAACTATATGCATGCATCCAAAATGTATATTTTAGAAACATTGTTGTCTATGTATATGAGTATACATCGAACATTATAGCATATTACATAGTGCATGGATATAATATATCAACTTTATGATGAAACCTCTTGTAGATATATTCTACAAATGGGCAATTTTTCAAGAGCTTTAAAAAACATGTTATTAAATGAATCGATATGTCAATTATCAAGATATTTGATATACAGCAAATATATATAAGAATACTCTGTTAATGAAATTAATAATATAGTAAAATTTCAATAGTATCAAGCCTATTAGATTGTATTTCACCAATAACATATAAGTGTGAAATTTTGTAGATAGAAAGTTTTATCAAAGGGCTAACGATAAATAATATGTAATTAGAAAAAAAGAACATTTAGGTCAAATAATACCTATAAGATATGTACAAATACAATATTAACAAAATCATTACAGTTGTTTCATTCTTATTCAAGATCATCGTTGTTATAGGTACTTAAAATCCACAGTTTAATCGATATTACTTTGTTCCTTTTTATTATTAATACTGTTATGCATTTGGACTGAGGCAATTTGATAGAATTAATCACATTGATCACACAAAATGTAATGAAAATTATATGGAAATTATATGAAAATTATATTAATTAGCTACAAGCGCATTGCTCAAGTGGTTGAATACTGTTTGTAACAGTAATTTCACAATTGATTATAGTATTTATTATATTGTAGCATATGTGTATACTGTTATTTTTAACAACTTATCCAACTTTGTAAGTACTAATTATATACAATAACAAATCAGACAGCTTTTTAGGCCTCAACTATAAAAAAATATTAACAGTTTAACTTCATTGCTCTCTAACGATTGTCCAGTAGGTATATCATTCGTCATTTGAAATGATGTATATGCATACTTAATGTAGGTACATATGCCGGTCAAAATACATAATTATATTTACAAATTATGAAAGCCTCTAAAGGACGCTAACACAATGTATTGTTTTGTGGAGTACAATTTCATGTATATGCATTTGTATTTTTTTCTGTCATTGTTCAAATTATGTTTAATATAACAATCAGTACTTCCATTTAGCAATACAATTTCCTGAAAATTTCATGAACCTTGATGACTCGAAACATCTGGAACGCTAAAAATACTATACTCCATTAAGATCTTATATCGTTTGACTCTCTTCTTTCTGTATATCTATAATTATAGTTTATATATACATGAAAAGTATTAAAATCTTTATGCATGGGAATATCAAAACTATAGGAGAGATACAATAACAAAATTCAGATATAAATACTATATCCTGTTAAAGTTCATTATCATGCCAATGTATTATCGTTACATTAACCACATTTCGTCTGAAGATGCAGTCAATGAATGTCCCTTTTGAATGATATCTTCCCAAATATCCCATATAGCTTTAGGAAATCTTCCTGTCTATCAAAATATGTTTTCAAAAATAACCTTCATTGCCCTCGATAACAGTTTACGCTGTTTCCGTCGTATACAGAATATGTAGTATTAATCTGGATTACAGGTCTACATCTAGATAATATTATAGTTTGATAATACTAGCTCGCGAAAATCTTCGTAGTGTAGCCGAGTGGTATATTTGATCTGTGCTCTTAAATCACACTATATAATATATATAAGTATATAATAATATAGTTTAGATTAAACTTTTGTGATAAGCAATTCTGTTTTTTATGAGTTTATTTTTATACATTTTTTATTTTTTATTGAATGATGGATATACACATTATATTACTATATATTATGTTAAAGTATTGGAGTTTATGAATAACTAACAAAAGCTATTATGAGAGTTGCTACATATGTAAGAAAATATTTTCAAAGTGATTTTCAGAGAAAACATTCGCAATATTTTCCAACGTAGGAAACGGTATACTTAGAAATATTTAATAATGTTTTAGTTAAAACATTGATGGCCAAAACATGTTCTATTTTTTATATTTACAAACCCTAATATTATGCTAAAAGGATTTTGCTCTTAGTGCATTTCATCGATTAGCTATACATCCACCAGAACTTTTCTCAAATATATGTTGTATATAATTATGATACCATTTTAGTATTGCAAAAATGGGACATTATTTTCTTACTTACATTTGTTTATGTTTTCCCCAAGAAAAATCAAAGGGTGTCGTCCTACGCATAAAAAGGTAGCTTTAATTTTAAATTATGAAAATGTCCCTCAAAGTCTTCTAACCCCTGGGGTCACTTAGTAGGTATATTCATATAAAAGATATGTTCTTATACTTATATTCCCGTAAGATTATAAGTATGAGATAAGTATAAAATCATCATCAAATCTCCATCAAATCATCTAACTTAAACCTTCTCGTGTAGGTAAATTGGGAATTCGCCTTGGGAATTGAAAGCTGTTTTGTACATATTATGTAGGTATATACACCAATATTTCAAGCCTACCATGCAATAGTATAGATAAGAAATGATATATAATCTTTCATGTCACGCATAATCATCCATTAACTAACTATAGGCTAGCATTTATGATCACATGTATCATTTAAATTTACTTCCCGATTATAGCTTTTTAAAATAAACCGACTTTTATTTTAGCACAAGAGGTAAAGTCGGTGAATGAGCTTAAACGTATTCTTTTTGACCGCATGTGTTTGCCTCCGTGGTTCAGACATGTAAATGCATGAAAGGTGTGTTCGCGTGGTCAAACATGATCGTTAATATCTTACATATGAGTTTGTGTATGTATATAAATAAATTAAGCATACTTAGAGATTAATATTAGGATTTTCGGTTACTTAAGTCTATCATTTGGAACATAATATTTCTCTCTTGTTTACATAATGAGCAGTTAAAGTCATAAATGTTATCCCAATAAACAATGGAATTCCATGCAGCTATAATTAGTGTAAAAGATAAAATGGATTTACTACAAAAGCCAAATATATCCAAGGTATACGAAAACATAATTAGCTGGTGGTCAGCCAAACTTAAGCTGCTTACTTAATTATCTTATACTATCTAGGAAATAATTGGTCTGAAAAAGTTGTTTATAAAACCACCCCAATGTTCAAAATGGCCGCAATTGATTTGTCGCAAAAGCCAAATATATCAAAAATAATAAAAACGAATGTGGTAAATGAAAATAATTACTTGTTTTGTGGCGTTCTGTTTGTGTTAAATTGACTCAGTACAGCCAACTATGTACAGTGTGTAGTTAATTGCTATTTAATAAATGTTGATCGTGTTAAATTTGTACATATATGTATGTTTGATGTATTTGGATATTTTATGCCAGTCTATATGTTAATTATGGGAAGAATCTATACATTGTTGTAAGTAATATATATTTTTATAATACTTTGTTAAATAGAAATGACACCAATGAATTATAAACTTGTTGCTATAATTAATTTAGAAAAGAAATTATATATCATATAAAGTTGAAAAATGCACGTTAATTATATCTGCATTACTTATAAACATAGAAAATCATTTGAAAAATAATTATTAATCTACTTATGATAAAAGATAAAGCCAGAGGCCGATGTTTTACTTTTTGTTTTAAAACTCTTATAATAAAATATATATGAGTATTCCCTGGCTCTGTTATACGACTTCTAAAATGCCAAAGAAAATCGTTCGGATAACCAGAAGAGTCTTTCACCGGGGGATGGTTCACATACTGGTTATTCGCAGAATTTAAGTTTTAAACAATCCTTATGTAGGTTTCAAATGATTAGTTGCAATAGAATATATTCTTAGTTTAGAAAGCTAGCTTAGAAAGACATTAAAACGAAAAATGTGTATTAAATATTTAATTGAAAACATCACGAATTACATGTAATGACATAGGTACCGTACATATACATACCAAAAAGGACATATGGTTATAATGTATCCATCCAGTTACTTTATAGGTATTAATATTAACATAAATAGTTATACGGGAAACAGACACTAATTTTTATTTATTTGTTTTGTTTCTGCCATTTTAATTTATGCATTCCATTGATAAAGCAGATACATTTAATAAAAGGTAAAACTATTTTTTAATGTGTTGTGTGTTGATAAATTGTTGTTTATGTGCTGATATCAGCACTTTACAAACAAAATTGAAATGCATTAACAATAAAATTGAACAATTTTCATTTTTACCAAAAATGTAGGTAGAGAGACACAAAAATGAGTAATTTTAGAAAGCTGTCGCATTTTTGTGGTCGTTGACCGCGTCAGCGGGAAGTCGCATAACAAGAGTATAATTAATATTACTATAATGCAAAAATAAGTCGCTGCAAAAACTTCAATTAAAGGAGAAGTCGTATAAGAGGGCTGCTTATTCTGTAATGGAATAAAGCAAAACAAAAAATGGAAATTGTTATTAATTTGCCAAAAATTGTACTCAACGCCATTAAGGTTCATTTGGTATATAAAGAAACAGACGGAAACTCAGGGTTAGAATGAACCCATCTCTAATTTCCACTGAGGAAAAGAATACACACTCAATATTACATTTGTTGTTACATCTTAACTGGAAGCTGCCTTTTCTGTTCCAGTGTTTGTACCGATTAAGACACGCTATATTTCTTAAAAATGAACGGAACATTTTACACGAAGAAGCCCGAAAGTTTGACCTATATATCTCAATAACTGAATCCCCTAGAAGTGAAAGCGCTAATGATTTTAGACCCAGTAAGGGACCCAGTATATTTGAGACCCAACAAGCACGAAAGTTTAACATAATTCAATAAATTGATCCTTTAGAAGTGAAAGTTGATGATTTTAGGTGCAGTAAGTGTACAGATCGAATAGTTATTTTAGATATCCAAAAAACACGGATATCTGCGATTTTCGCCTGATTCAATATTCAAATGATTAAGTAGAAATTAGTTTATGTTAACCTTCTTATAGAATCAGTCTTCAATTTTGTACTAAAAACGGTCAACTTACATTGACTTTTACGCACCCTTGTAGTAAGTATACTAAATTTGTTCATATTATACAAGTAATATATTCGTTTAAATAATAAAATAGCAGAGGTACAAATTTAAAGTATAACCTTTTTTAATGTAAATTTTAAGTAGTGACGTAAAATTATTTCTGAAGTGTGTAGTGAAATTCATTGAAAAATTTAAGTGAAAGAAACTTATTATTATATTTTTTAAATGTATTAAATGAGCTATATTTACCATCGTTAATAATAGATGTAATATGTTATTTTCAAAAATGAGTCTTGGGGCTAGGCCAATATTTAATAGATATTATATAATATATATTTACATACAACATAAACACAAATTAATTTTTGTTTTAAACTTGCAAAATTATAATAATATATAATTGAATGCAAATTTAGATTCGTTTTAAATCTAACAAATACGTTTATTCTGAAAATATATATTTATTAATAAGTTTTAATCTTTGCTTAACTAATAAATTATGTTCCATAATTGTTCCGTTTTAAAAGGTTATCAAAGTAAAAGCCTTCCCATTTCCAATGAATTTCAGCTGTTCAAAGACATTCGGCATTGTTTTATGTATCACCCTAGTACATCATTATATTCTATTAGAATAGAAAAATTTATGGAAATGCCGGAAAATACATATCTCGAAATATATCTAAATTTAAAATAGGAAATGAAATGGAAATCATTTCCAGAAAATTGTAAGAATCTATCAATTCGTGACAATAATCTCGGAACAACTACAATTTTCATTCACTGCTTTTTTGTAGACAATTTCATTAAATTGGTATTATAATTTAATGTACTTTCCATTACTGCTTCACTTATATCCACTCCAGTTCGTTCAAGGTGGATCCCGAGGAGGATTATGACGTGTTATCTTTGCGTGAGAAAAACAGGACAACGACGACGCGCCTTGTCTACTTTAACTCCCCGCATACCAGGCTATTTAACGCAGCCAGGTACCGGGGGAGCTGGTACCAGGTACTGATTCGCCCCCCCCCCCCTCCTATAGAAATATACTTTAGGAGTATACTATAGTGATAAAAATTGGCACCCAATTAAATCAAAATGATCTTATACAGATGACTTTGCATATAAAAAATTTCTTTTTTAAAAACTAAAAAGTTACACATAATTTAATTTTTAAAGTACATCAAAAAAGAAAAATTTTTTATTTCAATTTCTCTATTTTAATCGAAATAATTAACTATATAATACAGTAGTGAGTATCTGTATATTATAGTGCGTGCTGGTGGTTTATTACGTATTATCAATGAAATAGATTTCACTAATATCCACCACAATTTTATACATTATGTTGTTTTTATTTATAATTAGATAAACAAAAATATATCACCTACTTTAGAGACCTACAGCAAGCCCCCGGTGGGGGTAACAATGATTAAAATATTATTAAAAGTTTTATTAAGGTTCGCCATCAGCTCTAAAGTAAGATAAAGTTAAGAAGACAATAGCTGAATAATTAAAATGTATAATATTCCAAATTTTCGAATAACTCTTTATCAAGGAATATACCTATAGCTGTGTTTTCCAGACTGTATAGGTGTATTCCTTGATAAAGA
>JAYRBW010081284.1:0-23519 GCA_036023295.1 Invenusta paracnida | reverse complement strand
TCATCAGTATTAACTTTTTTGAGGAGCTCGTTTCTTGGCTTCCATTTTTGCGACGCTGTCGTTTTTGTTTGGATATTATTTATGCAAATATCTTTCTTTAAAACTCAAACTAACCATTTTATTGATATATAAATCCGTTATGCGCTTCAATTTGGACTTAAGCAGATCAGACGTGTCAGGAATTAGATACGTGACATAATTAATTTCTGTGAAATTACGTTGAACGATTCCAACTTTTGGAATGAACGTTTCCTAAAAAGCAATATTGGAATCTTTAACATTTGCTCTTTTAGAAAACGCTGTATATTAAAAGAAAATGTTTTGTTCATATTATTAGGTATATATATCTATATCTATATACATATATAGAGTAATTATATACATTGAGTTTTCGACTCTTTCTGTATATTATGCAGTTTACAAAGCTTGCTATATAAATACTTTGGTTTTATACCACTATAATATATTCGTCTACCAGGGACGTATAGCCAGCTGTACGCACAAACGCACGTGTGTACAATTTTAAATCAGACTGCAGCCCATTTTATACTTGATTATAATTGATATGCCCGTTTTCTTAAAAAAAAAATGCAAATGAGAATATATACAATCATCAAAATAATTATCACAACATATATTATGTAATATACATGTTATTATATAATCATATGTAAATCAGAATTTGAGTTAGAAAATCAATAGTTAGAAATTTACTTTAACTCTTTGCGGGCGCTCTGACTGGCCACAATTTCTTTTCAACGTCAATTTTATCAGATTACAGAAATGTGTTTATTTTTAATATATATTATTAAAATGCCAGTATCAAATTTTTTGGGTAATACCCCAAAACTTTTGCAAAATAATATTTTTAAATTCGCAGTAATTAATTAATCGTTTAAAAGCAGTAAATCAATTTTAGATACACAGATATTATATTTATATATTACCGACCATAGAGTAATTATAATACTCTAGTAATTATAGCTGTGTAATATATTATAGAGTGATAATACATATGTAGAGTATAATCATTACTCTATGTTACAGACTACGTACGTATATGTTATAATTGTATGAATATCGAGGACTACGGAAAATCCTCGATGAACATATTATTTGTATGGTCAATTATAAAATTTATTTAATCAAAATATTTAATACTACTTTTAGTTTACCTATATTATCAAATTTATTCAAATAAAACATTGTTATATTGACAAAATTGTACAATGCGATGCATATTATGTGTATGATAGTTAACTGAGTTTAGGATTTTTATAAAGCATGGAAATCCTAAACTCATTGTATATTATCCATTTGTATAGATTTTGTCATAGAGTAAAGATCTTTACTCTCATGGATTTTATATAATAGATTGAAAACTTCTATACTCGTACTTTATATAATCGTGAATAATTTGATTATACTGTGATTATATTAATAATTGATTGAAAATGCATATTTGTACATCTTTGAAATTATACCTTATCTCTACATGGTTTTACTGTTTTTTAAATTACTGTTAAATATTGGGTAGGCGCGTTTCTTTTTAGCAGCACTGTATATTTTAAATACTTATTTTCAAGTTGGAGGAGCTCTTTGAGTTTGCATGGTTTTCGCCTTCCGCTCTTACATTTTCTAAATGATTGATGATCGATGATATTTTGTAAAATATCACTTTAGTGTTTTAAGCTCAAATATAAATACCGCGAGATTTATTTTCTATACAAAATTTTTGAAAAATGTACTCTTTATTTTTTATATGCTTAACTTTTTTTGTTGTTACTTTAAATATTTCATGTTCAGTTGTACATTTTGAATTAAAAGATTCTAATAGTAATACGTATAAAGAGACATCACATCCACCAAATACCTTTTATTTTGGACCAATACCATTGCCAAAACAAATACAGAATGGTCCACAGGCTTTCATATTTCCTTCTAATATTGAAATCACTACTAATGTAAACTACTGCAACATTTTGGATGATGCTATTAATCGCTTCTATAAAGCTATTTTTAAGAGCTCAATTAAAACATCAACTAGAGTTATCAATGCTCAGATTATTAAAAAAATGAATATTACAATTCTTGTCGCATGCATGGATACAGGAAAGAGCAATGCTAAACAATGGCCATCTGAAACCATGGTAGAAGATTGTAAGTTGCAATGTTTATATATATATATATATTAATATTTATTATTTATATCTAATGTACATTTTACCTACAAGTAAAATTGACTCAGTTTAGTTCAGAACTGGTTATCAAATTTATGACAATTAATATTAAATGGCTTTAAGTTTAAACTTTTCATTAAATAATTACATTATTATTATTTACTAATATTTACTAATTATTTACTAATACTATAACTACAAAATTATAAAATAGTACTAACATTAACAAGCAAAATATAACTTACATTCTAAAATTAGATCTACTTTTTAATGTGGCCCAAAAAAAACTTTGGAATATTTTTAGTAACAATACCAATTATATATTTGATACACATTCATTCTATTTATAAATACTAAAGCATCTCCATACTTTTTGTCATGAAAGACCACTTAAAAAAACAATTCTTATGACATAGTCAAGGTCATTATGGCCTACATATGGCCATTATGGCATTACAGTATATAATGATGTAGATGGCTGATAATATAAATTATTGTATAATTAAAATATATCAATATGTGTTATAAGTATCTAGTAAGAAATAAACCTTAACTAACTATTTCAATTACTATTAGATATAATTATTTGTTTTTATAATAATATTTAGTTTAGTTTTTAAGATAATATTTATTAAATATGAATATCTTTACTTCAATAATATTTTATGGCAATAAAGTTATTATATATTCATAATTACAACCAGGTTCAGTACATAAGCTACCATTTATAAGCAATAAGTCATCAATATACTAGATATAAAGTAGATTAACTAAATGTATTATATAACCAAAATATCACTGAAGCAAGTTACACAACAAATTAAATACCTTTAATGTAAATAGTAACCAATATCAGATGTTTTATCCAATTGAATGTTAAGTTGTGGTTTATGATACCTAATATACAGAAGCTCTAATATACATAAATGATAGTAATATAGAGAAGTGTCTAGAACCTTAAAACAGTCACTGAATGGGGTGTTATTATTACATTGACTAAAATGTGTACCTAATTCATTACCCTTGTTTTCTATAACCTAAGTATACAAAATTATTTTTATTCTACTAATATACTCATATGTGCATTTAGGACAAGTAAAACAGTAAATAAACACAATAGATTTGTGTACATCTTTACAAATATATTTTGGTAATGCTAAGATGTTCTTACTTTTAACAGTTGCCAAAATAATACATATTCTAGAATTAATCCTAGCTAGTTGCTTAGCAAAGTAAGTTGTGTCAAGACTTCTAAACTGTAGAGGTAGCATCATTTTATCATTTTCAACTTCTTTACAACTAGTACTACTAGACTCTAATTTAGAATCAATGAATTTTCCTATCACAGGGTCTCAAAGATTTTTAGGATAGGCATTTTTGATAAATAAGGTTTTTTACCTTTACACTTCTTCAATAAACAGAGCCTTTTTTCTAGTCTGGATACAAAATGTAAAACTAATTCAAGTCTTTATAAAACATTTAACAAATTTAACTAAATATATATATTTTAAAAGTATGCTTTATAAATAGATCCATTAAAATATATTTAAAACATGTATCATTAATTAATATTTATATATTACAAATTATATATAAGTAATTAATATTAATACATTTTAATGCCTATACTATGCCTGAGATATAAATTATAATATTTTAAAAATATAATAAATATTTATATATAAAATATATTCTATACTCCTATAAATAATATAGCTATATCAAAGTATTGTCTATAAAATAACACAATATATAAAAATATCAAGGTTTTTAAAGTAAAATATATTTGAGGGCATGGCTAAAGATCCTGGGAGGTTGGGGGATCTAGACCCATCAATATTTGTAAGACTTCCACTAAATTTTAGTGGACTTCACCCCATACCCCCTAATTTTCTCACTACACATCCTATAGTACCAAACCCAATATTTTAAATTGATCTTCAGATATGTTTGGAGGACTCTTAAGAAATTAATTTATATAAAATAGTATATTAATATTTTGACACAATTCAACTATCAATGAGTTTAATTCAATAATATATATTATTAAAAGTAATATTTTTAAATACTGTTAATTCATCACCCTACAGGTGAAAAATAAATAAAAATTATCACATGTGACAAATTATTCAATATATTACAGGTATACAGTTGGGGAATTGAAATTGTGATGAATAAATAGGAGCATAGAGTACACATAAAGAAACAACTCTGAGAGCATTGCTATGGACTCTGACTTAATACTAGATAACATTTATATTTTGAGAATTCTAACTTAACCACAATTACAATAAATATATATATACCTATAACAAATATAATTTTATAATTATTATTAAAGAATAAAATACCCAATACAGGGTGGTGCATAAGTTACTTGACCCATTTATACAACAAACAAAACAACAAATTTTCCTCTGTCATCTACTATGGGGTCATACACATCCACATATATATAATTATAATTTTCAATCTTCAATAATAAATTTATCTGATCTTCATAAATTTATTTCACTCTTTGATAGCAAATGGTTAACATGTCTCAAATATCTTGGAGGTGTAGAGTCTGTTGGCATCTATATCAAGATAATCAGCCATCTTACAAGAATAAAAAAGCTGTAAAACCTACAAAGTTAGTCTGCCCTGTGGTAACCTACACTATATTGTAGAATTCCATTTAGATTATTTGTATTCTACTATTGGTGCATACCATACTATGGAACCCTTAAAAACTATGGCGAAATTTCTACTTGAACAAAGGGAATCTAACTTTTCTGCATACTACTTTCAGCAAGCCTAATCTAACCATAGTAGAGTAGATTAGTTAGTAGACTTCTAACATGTGCTACATACCATAGTGCTTAGTATTCTAAATAGACTGCCACATGATTTTCTAGTACTCTACACAATTTGTTAAGTAATTAATATTTTTTTATAGCAAAAATAACATTACATATTTTTGGTATGTATTGTACATATATTCTTCATAGGTAATTTTTCATCATTTCCATTTGCATACTAATTTGCAAACCAGTACATTATGCACATTTATTGATATTATAAAGTACTAATATGCTTGGATATATATATATATGTGTATACATAATCTATTTCGGTTTTTTATATTTATATTATTAATAAATAGATTGCTTCCATTTTATCTATTTAGACATGCTCCAAACAAATATTTATTTTCATTATACTACTCATAAGCTGAGTTAGACGAGCAGTAAAACAATTTGTTTTTCGTTTGTGTTTAAAATAAAAATAAATATAAGAAATTAAATCTACAATTAATTAGAAGATTTTTAATGTATACATTCAAAATACAGGAGTTGTTTCTCTATGTATACTCTGTGAACAGGAGTATACTGTACTTCAATAAAAACATAAAAAATGATAATTGTTTTAAATATATTTATAAATATACATAAATATCAATTAGGAAAAGAGAGAGGAAAAGTAGGACAGCCACCTTATCAATACCTAATGATTAAACCAACTTATGTACATATAGTTTTGTCTTTCAATAAAAAAATCATTTCTCTACTGATATATTAATATACACATATATATATATACATATATAACTAATATTATTATTGAAATACTCTAAACAAAAAATGCACTGTTTTAGAAATATACGGACTTATTTTTGCATTGAATACAAAAAATCATTTTATAATTATAAGCTTAAAATAATTACATAATTTACATAAAATTATTATTTTTGTAAATTAAAAAAAAATGTATTTATAGTTATATGGTAATAGTTCCTAATGATATATTCATCCTAGCTTTGTTATATTATGTTATCTTTAGATTTTTATAAATGTACTATATTTTAATTACCCTATAAATAAATCATATGTAAGTTAACATATAGTATCACTAAAAAATATTTTATAAACTTGCTTAACAGTATTAATTTATTGTATATATTTTTTAATGATTTATTACTATATATAAATATAAGTGTATATTAATATATATATAAATATATTTATAGCTTTATATATTATAATTATTAATATTAAAGAATATTGAGGGTCTTAAGTATTGTTAGAAATATATTAATATATATTAATGGAATAAACTGATATATCAATAGTCAATTTAGTTTGTTTTTGTCATATACTTTAAGGTATATATATATTTAACATTGTTATTTGAAGATTATTTAAAGGAGCAAAGGATGCTCTCAAGCTTTTCCATCAGAATTATTGGGATTTTTGGCCACCTGAACTCTCCCACCTAGTTATAATATCACTTTTTTATATATCAAATAATAAATATAAAAAAACTTGAAACTATAATAAGGTAGGTAAGTATTTCTTTTTAAATTATATTAAATTTCCTTTTATTATACTTTATATTATCTTTGATAAATAAATAGCCATTAGGAGGGATAAATATATAATTTAAAACCAGAAAACCCCAATTTAAATTGTATTACATTTTTATGAAATAGCATAGAAGTAAATTGAATATATATACAACACAATATTATACAATTGACAGTTAATAATCATATAATAAGATTTTGTAATGAGTTTAAAAATATGTTTAATCTACATATATTATATGTATGTATGTAGCAACATAAACATATTATCTTTGTTAAACAAGTTGAGCAAATCAGTTGACAAATTGCTTCTCAGTTTTGGCAATTAGAAATTCCTATATGTTATACAATCAACATAACATCAAAATGTTAAGATTCCACAAGGTACAGGAAAAGTTTGCAGCATTGTGTAACTATTGGTTCAATGAAACAATGGAAACATCATTATGGAGATATTATTCAAATCAAGGTGTCTTCCATCTTTGTAGTGGGCACAGTTTCCTAATCATCCAAATACAAGTAGACACATCGTTTTTTAGATTTCTTTTGACAACACTTTATAAAATGTTCTAATTGCACTTGCTGCATGGCGGCAAATGCTATCTAGGTGAGTCAATGGTCTCCAAACAGCACTGCACATACCACAACTTGATTATAATCTTCCAGGAGTTTACATAACTAGACAAAACGAGAAATATGCACTATTTATGTTGTGATTGAGCTGTACTTTACCCTCTACCCTCTGATACCTATAGCAATATCCCTACCCAACTCCTGTAAAACCTATTGAAATCAATGCCCAGCATATGTCAAAGGTTAATACCCATTAAGATCAACTGCTGACTATTAACTTATATGATCCTCCATTTGAGAACACATAAGCTGCTTAATAAAGACTATTCATCATGTGTTTGGTGTAACAGTTTATAAATAAAAAATATAAAATGGTTCGCTGATAACTGATAAACAAATTCCATTAATTTTTTAAATTTAATGTGTTAGTTAACTTTTTTAAAGTTGTATAATAAACGTACAAATAACTTCTATGCAGTGCTATTGAAGCTTATTCAATGTTTTATATTTTCTTTACATTTCAATCGTTACAGTACTTAACTATAATTATGCATTTTCTCAATGATAGTTCTTGCTTTAACTTGTTTTTTTGTTGTTTAGCTCTGCAGGATAAGGGCCTATTTTTCATATCTTGATATTTAATTACGAACAATGTTTTTTCCTGAAAGCTATTATTTATATTTTACTTTTTGGATGGAATATTACTATAATTAATATTCGAAAAATGGCGATAAAATTTTTACATGTTTTACAATATGTTTTTCTTGTTATGGTTTTAACTTTACTTGTGTGCAGAGGCTTTTAACTGTTTAAAAAATAGTTGTATAAAATTTCACAAACTATAAAACTATATATTTTGTACTTAAAAAGTTAAATTCATAATTATAATTTTTTACTCAAAGGCATTTTTGGTATAATAGTAACAGTTTGAATATATGATCTCTTCATTTTATTCTTAATATTTAGATGAACTGGTAGTCACTTCTAATGAAATTCAAATTAGAAGTAATGAAGTATGGGGGGCTCTTCGAGCCTTGGAGACACTAACTCAACTTGTTTACACAGACATAACAGGACAGGTAAGCTTGAACATTTTGTTATTTACCGTTATTGACTGTATAATTTTGTTTATTTTTCGTTTGTGTTATTCTTTTATAATTAAATATAACATTAGTTTATTTTAAATAAATTACACAAAAGACTAGAATGAATACATATTTTTTGATGAGTGTATAATCTAAGTGTTCAAAGAGTCACTGTGCATCTAATAATTGCAGAACATTATATTTTGTGTATGTAAATATATTAATCGATATGTAGGTTGGTATGTATGTGACCGATATAAATATAATCATTTCCCAATATATTACCATGTCTCCTGACTTTATATTTACCCGGTAGTGTTGCTTAATATTATGCAGCAGAACAAAATAGTTTCAAAATATCTGTTATGAAATAAATTATATTTAAGGCCTTTCTGTAGACTTATAATATCTATAATTCAAAGTTGCCTAAATATTTATGGGATTATTAACTTTTTATAAAAATTATGTTTCAATATGAATGTTTTAATAAAAAGAATATTGAATGCAGCGTATATATTCTCAATTTTTACCTATTTTCAGGTATTAATCAATGAAACAAATATTGCAGACAGTCCCCGATTCCTGCATCGTGGGCTTCTTCTGGATACATCGCGACACTTTATTCCAATGGAGATTCTTTATCAAAATTTGGTATATCCAACTATTTTTGCTCATAAAAATTATACTTTTTTATATCGATGTATTTGTCGTTTATTTATATGATTTACAGTATTTTTTTAAAATATTTATGACTCGAATAGTTTTGCTAAAACGATTTCTAAGTATATTGGTTTCATGAACTTTAACAGCATCTAAACCAGCCATATTTCTGATTAACAATCGTGATACTTAAATGAACATTGTATGTATATAAGCGACAGGTAAGTGCCTTTAGCTCTACAAAGTGCATTTCATTAAGTAAACTATTCATGTATATGATAAGTTTCAAGACGTCTTACATAAACACATATTAAAGTAATATTGAAAGCCTCATTGTTCTACGATTATCGTATTATACGCTAGACTTCGTTCACTCATAATTGCATTGAATAATGTGACATTATATATATATTATACTTATCCAGTGAAACATTTTGTTTAGTTGCTTTAAATTAGTACTATAGAAAAAAATTCGTCTATAGTGACTGCCGATAAGCAATTAATCTACTAAACTGTACAATAGTTTTTATTAAGAGTATAATATGCATATATAATATTCTCTCTTTTTCCTTATAATAATCAAAAACATGTTATTTACAACTTATCTTTTAAAATGAGTCTCTTTTATCATGTTTTTATAATTTACATTCAATTATGTGTTATAGGAGGCGATGTCAATTGCAAAACTTAATGTGTTCCACTGGCACATCGTTGACAACCCATCTTTTCCTTACACATCAATGGCTTATCCACAGATGTCTAGACAGGTAAAACAATCGTTTAAAATTAAATTAAATGTTTTGAAACTTAGTACTGAAAAGTGATTCGATTAGTGCTATACGTTCCATTTATTATAGTGAAGATAGAACACTACTATACGTAGTATTACTATTATGCCAAATAATATTAATGTAAAATCATTTGTAATATATCGGTAATTTCATTACAAGATTCTTTTTATGCGATTTTACTCGCTATAATTTTAGTATTTAGCCATTATTTTTCAAAGAAATAAACAGTTTTTCTGTATTTTTTGTATATCTAAAATACATGTGCACATAATGTATAACTCATATTAAGTATTTCCTGTATCAGTCATATTAAGTGGTTAAAACGGATATTTATAAAAACAACTTATTCCAATTTTAGGGCGCCTACCACCCGTATACTCATGTCTATTCGCAACAAGATATCGCTGATGTCATTGAATTTGCCCGACGCCGCGGAATTCGTGTTATTCCTGAATTTGATACACCTGGTACGTAATACTGAGATATATTAATATGTAATGTTTTGCATTAATTTGATATGTAATTGTAAAATAGTAAGAAACGCTTAGTTAACTATTTCTATATGCGAGAGACAGACATCTAAAAGCAACTTATTTAAAAAGGCGCCATATTTAGCATTTTATTTTCTATGAGATTAGTTAGGGCATGTAAACTTTTAAATATCTACCTTATCAAAGTGGACTATGTTGTTTAAAAAATGTAATACTAAATAATTTTTTGAAGCATTAATAATAATACTAGTATTAACATTTAACATTATAATATTATGTAAATATTTAGAAATAATGGAAATTATACTTTGAAATATATATTGGGGCATTCTATTGTAAATATAAATTACTTTACTAAAAATTCCATATTTCATAATTTATGTATTATAAATAAGTGTATAATAATATTTAAAAATATTTAAAAATATTTAAAAAGAGCTATAGATATATGTACATATATCTATAGCTCTTTTTAAATATTTTTTGCATTTGATAATTTATAATAATTTTAATATTTCCAGTATAATTTCTTTGTTATTACTATCAAATAACTTTTTCGTACCTTTTCATATTAATTTTGGTAAAAAATATAGTGTGTTTACATTAATTGACGATTGTTCTTAGTAGGCTTTAGTTAGCTACTTTATATTATATTGACTGCGGGTTTTTGTTGTCCATTGCAACTAAAGGTCACACTCTCTCATGGGGCAAGGCAATCCAGCCGCAGATCCTAACCCCTTGCTACACACAGTCCAAACCAAATGGCGCCTTTGGCCCGATGGACCCTAGTCAGAACAGCACATTTTCTTTCCTTTCAAAACTGATGGGGGAAGTGACGGAAGTCTTTCCCGACAATTATCTCCATTTGGGTGGAGATGAGGTGCCGTTCGGATGCTGGTGAGTTGCTCCTATGACAACTAACTCAAGTATCTACAATCGGCCTTTTAACATTTACTATTAGATTGATAATCTTTCTATAAAGTTATGAAATAATTATAGAGATGACAGGTACATATGATGACTCATGCAACATTCACACATTGGTAACGAAATCTCACAGGCTAATTATTTGCCAACTAAAGGAGCTGAGATATGAATAAATAATAATAGTATCGATCACTTTTGTAAAAATATAAGAGTAAAAACTTTATTTATTAAAGGGACTGAGCATTAATGTTTACTTACATCATATCCATGACTAAAAAGCTGAAAAAGCAATAATAAATACTAAATACAAAAAAGATGAGCCCCTAATTAATATTTATCTAAATCTTTTAATATTATTTTTACACATTTTTTATATTTTAAAATTTTTCTATGCCTCTAATGCACCTAAATTTAAATCAAAATTGATATTTCTAAAATATTCTTCGTAAAGATTGCAATGCATTTTACATTGGCGAGAGTAGTTTTGACCTATCCACCCGCATCAAAGAATACAGATCATAGCGTATTAATAGATAGAATTTTAACTCTAATGATATTGATTTCAATGAATTGGTGCTACTATTTCGATACCCGAAGGCCTTAAATTATTATAAACCTTTAAAATTTAATAGCCATTAAGAAGCATACTTACTATAATAGTCTTTAGTATAAATGTATTATATTGTAATAATCAGAAAACGTGGCTAGCACTTATAGCTCTATCGATCTTTGATTTTTTAATTATATATTTTTAATGACATATGCAATCTGATTAGAAGATTATTTAATCTGATTTACAGTAAGAGTGTATGCTGTGAATGTTGTGTTCTCCAGTATGACACATTTCACCATTAGCTGATTAAAATCTCTAGTTTTAATGTACCTTCATTCTATTACTATCTCATTATACATGTGTTCACCGTATTGTAGGTATTTTTTTCCGTACCTTGATAAAGGCAAAGCGTTCAATTTAAAATGATAATAGAAATAATATATCAAAAGTTTAAGCCCTCAAACAGTATAACGTCAATTATTACTGCTTAGGTAC
The DNA here is from genome assembly GCA_036023295.1 of Invenusta paracnida. Taxonomy (NCBI): domain Eukaryota; kingdom Metazoa; phylum Platyhelminthes; order Proseriata; family Coelogynoporidae; genus Invenusta; species Invenusta paracnida. The sequence continues at coordinate 11,419 of JAYRBW010081284.1, read as the reverse complement.
GTTAACTATTTTTAGATTTATTTCATTCTTTTTGAAGTTTTTTTAAAAGATTTTAACGATTTCTTAGGATAATCATGTATGATAAATGCGATAAGTAGATGAAATTGTCCGTGTTAACTAAAATTGAAGTATTGAAATCCTGTTTATCTTATTGCGAAACAAGATATACGTATAATGATTTGTAAATACAAACGTAACACAAAACTTTAACACAGATACACATTACATACATTGCATTTGTCACAACAATTCCAATGCATATCTGCCTATTCAGATGATATTTTAGGCACTAATAATATCTAAGTATATCAATACGATCTATGTAACATAACGATAACAATAGATGTATGTATAAACATGTATTATGTTGATCTTATAGTACGTATAATGAATACACTTTATAAATCACAAGCTTCTATGTAACAAAATAATTGTATACTATAATTAGATCAATAGTGCTACAGTGCTGTATTATGCGTAATGATATTTTGATTCATTTTTATCTATCAAAGAAGTACAGATACTTTATGCACGCTTTCAAACTGTGATGAAAATAATACACAAAATATTGTTATTTATTTTAATTGTCTCATATTACTACATAGATATTTAGAAATATTTTTTAATAATTCTTATTATATGAAACATTATTATTTTTTTGTTCATACTAAAACAATTTTTAAGGGTATTATCTTATACGTTTTATTCATATTTTACTAAAGATAATCTCGGTACCTAAATCAGAGTTATTATTACTTTAAAAATCGATTACATGTATTACATGAATATTATTTACCTTTAACAATTCTTATGATATATATTTAATTTTAGTAAAATTGAACTGTATTTTTGTATCCTCATTTAGAAAATGTTTTTTGCTTTTAAAATTCAGGCAAAGTAATCCCAACATTCAAAAATTCATGGCCAAAATGAAATTCGGCACTGACTACGCTAAGCTGGAGGAGTATTACATGAACCGCCTGATCCAAACAACATTGGCGAACAAACCGCCCTACAAGAGTGTCAAACTGCTTGTCTGGCAGGAAGTTATTGATAATAATGTCACTGTGAGTGTATTGCATGGCGTGGTCTTAGCCTATCTACTCATTTTGATGTTCTTTTGATATCGTTAGTTTCACATCAGTTAATAAAAATTATATATACAAGCTACAAATACAGAACTATTTGACAAATAGCATCGACAGAAACGAAATACGAAATTAAATGTACGATTTACAAATACTTCAAAACTCTAAGAAAATGGCTCTCGGTAGCTGCTTTTTCGGATAACTTTATTTAATGTATTGTTGATGGAGTGACATTTGCTAATTAAACTATTAAAATATTCTGATAATGATAGTAAAGTAGGGTTGGCCACTAGTACTTGTATATACTTAAATATACTGAATTCTAACAGTATAGGAAAACAATTATCATTCTTAAAATTTATAAAGTATTATAAATTTTAACTATATATTAAAAAATATTATTTTATTTTACAAACATTCATACTTCATCATTATTTGAAGCTACATATATATCTTTGCTGATATGAATATCAGAATTTAATAAATCAGTTTATTTTGTCTTGAGTGTGACAGAAATATTATTGTCTTAAGATAGTATGAATTATAAACATTCCATTAATTACATTCATTTAATTTTTAATTTAGTTTTCTCTATATATACACCAGCTATACTTGAACATACTTTTTTCTCTCACAAAATGAGGCCATCCTGTTAAAGTATTACGCCAAGCGTCCCAATTATGATTTGTTTGAAGTATCATGATATTTTGCTATATGAGTTATAAAGCTTTCGTTACTTTCTAATCTAAGATGGGATGAGGATGTGCTTGTGGAGAACTTATACAATACATTAATCATATACATATATATATATATAATGCTCTAAATGTTTACCTTTTTATTTACTGGAATATCGTTTTTCTTCATATGTAATTGCGAGTCAGTCGCAATTATGATATGCAATAATATAAAGGAATTTATTTATACGACTTAACATTTATAAAATACGTACTTTATATCCAATTTCTTCTATACATACTGTTTGTAAGTATATATAATATTTAACTTTTTATGCAAATAGGTATCCGGCATGAACTTCTGGAGCATCCATTAAAATACTTATTATTTCATAAAAGTACAGTACATATGTGAATTATTTTTTCAAAAATGTTGTGTTCCCTTAATTAAGTCAGGTTAATTGTCGTTTAATCTATTTGTCTAAATTAGGACAGGATGGTAGATATTATTATGCGTTTCTTTATTTCTAAATATCCATCGGAACTGTGACTTTGTCTATTGAATTAAATACACGAAGTGGATTTAGTTTAAACAGATAAATAATTAGTGTCTATATAAATAAGACCAAGAGACTAAATGATGGAAGAAGTAAAAGTATAAATAGTATGTACTGTATGAAATTATATGCGAAACAGAGCATGTACCTATAGAGAATTATTTTGTTTGTGGCAAGGACAATATTACATACTTCGTTGTGACAGGTTCCGAAGGACACAATCGTCCATGTTTGGAAGGGGGAGGCCGCGTGGTCTCAGGAGATGGCTAGTGTCACTAAACTGGGTTATCCAGCTCTCCTGTCTTCTTGTTGGTACCTCAACTACATTAAATACGGCGTCGATTGGGCCCCCTACTATCAATGTGACCCGCAAAATTTCAATGGTCAGTGGCGATGCTCTGTTTACGTTAACTCCGGAACATTTTTAATTAGTTTTCATTAATATGGATTCTTATTTTTTGAATGGCTGTATTATTTCTAATATTTTCTTTGTTTTTTCACTTTCGTTAGTAAGTAAACGCCATAAAAACGAATTTAGTTATTAATTTCGTTAGTAAGTAAACGCCATAATAAAATGAAATAATTATTCCTTTATCAGCATATACATTCAATATCATATTTAAAATATAATAAACATGTGATGGTTTATAATTGGTTAATTTTATAATATCTGCGTTTTGAAATCATTTGCTGAATAAATGAGAGAATACTAACATATACTGTTATATTTTTTGTTTTTATCATAAATAAGGAATTCAGATTTTTTATATATAGATCCATTTAATCAATAGGGAATGTTAAGGGTGTTATTTCATAGTTATTAATTTCTTTCTTTTAGTTATGCGGGGCGCTGTAGATATTAGAAAATTGTGTACTATTAGAAAAATGTTAACATCTAAAATAATAAAATGATAATAGTAAAAAGACTTATATACACTAAAATTTCCTATCAACTTATTATGTTTTCAATCTTATTAATAATATCATTCAGCATATTTCTTATGTCTTTTTGATTGAGTATACATAGAAATCATAATTAAATCGTAAATTAAAAACATAATAACATCGGATAATCAGCAAACCGTGTCAACGTTTTGCTGCATTAACGTTAAGACACATTTATATAAAATAAGTAATGTTTATCCATTATGTCTAATGAGCTATTTTAAGTATTATTTTATTCTATTTATAATATGTTATACATTTTTAATAGGAAACTGATTGACAACTGATATATTTTACTAATTGAAAATTAAATCGCAAGACTTCAGGAATATTATTTCTATGAATTAATGTGCAGGACTACATATATTGAGTATACCATTGTTTGCTTTACAATACTTTCAAATTGACTACGAATTCTAAATTATTTGTTTCTTTGAAAAATTATAAATTGTTTATATTTTATAATATTAGTGTCAGAATACCGAAATAGCATATGATATTCACTAGTGAAAATTTAAAACGTGTTAAATATAATTATATACATGCAGGCAAATTTCGTGTTATTAAAAGTAAATAATATAACCAATTATAATATAAAACCTATATATACTGTGTATTAATTTCTCGATAATCACAGCAGTTTATTGTGAATGACAACTTCTAATTAATTTAAGATAAGTTTTAATCTTTTGAAAAGATGTTTATTTATATATTTTAACATTTTTAAGAAAAGTTTAATTATTACAAAAGTCTATAAATTAACATGTTATTGACATTGTATCTTTTCTAGATTCACATATATTGAAATTTAATTTAATTTGATTTTAATAATTTGATTAAATTTTTTTATTTAAATGTCTTTTACTACTACTAGAATATTGTAGTAACATGCCAATTATTTTAAACATTATTTTAATTACTTTTGAAGACAATCTAGATTATATTACAATATCTACGTAAAGCATGGATAACAAAAAATATTATGACTATTTTAAAATACAATTTTTTCTATTATTATTAATGTGCGTTAACTACTAGAATTCTGATTGTATTTAATCGTTTTCATACTCTATCTTTCAATAAGCCACTTCCATGTAATTATGTAAGTTATTCTTGTTAGATTTATTTATCTAGTTTATTCTTGTTTTAATTTCTCGATTTTTCAGGAACCGACAGTCAGAAAAAGCTGGTGATGGGTGGTGAAGCCTGTATGTGGGGAGAGTATGTTGATGGCTCTAACCTGATGACTAGAACATGGTGAGTGCCATTCATTGTATACATATTTATATAGGATGGAAGGGCGTATGTACTACCCATAGAGGTATCTTAGTCATAAAATCGAATGATAAAGTAACCGAAAAAGTTATTCGGTTATAATCGTTGATTTTCATATTTTTTGTTTACTTAGATCCGCAAGCTGTATTTATAAAGGCCTATATATCGCGAAAACTTAAGAAACAGTCCAAATGCCATTTTAATATTTCTAAATAGATAAATAAATTCACTCTTATTCGCTTAATACTTAAATTGGATCGGTTAATAAGATAGCTGAAACGACTTCACTTGGACTCTATCTCAGATTCATTTAAAAGTCTACTTTTATGATCTTCATAATGTCTCGAAGAAATATGCTGGCAATAAGTGGATTATTTTATATTTGTATTATTATATCTTTATAATATACGAGAAGGAACAGAGATAGCAGAGATTATATATTGCGTTCATCTCGCAGTTCCGTCTAGGATTTTGTCATTTTTAATCGATTTATATATAAAATTTACAATGCTGTCAAATGTATTTCATAGTATCTCATAGTAAAAAGGTTCATTAGTTGCTCATGGCATAATATATATATATGTGTGTGTATATATAATATGTAACTGAGTTATAATGCGTATCCTGTACCTTTCCAATGTAGGCCAAGAGTAGCCGTTGTTGCTGAGCGCCTCTGGAGTCCTGCCTCCGTTAACAATGTCCAACAAATGAGCCAACGTTTGGAAAATTTTCGGTGTCGTTTATTAAAGTAAGTTGCCTTAATGTTTTCTTTTGTATTACAATACCTAACAAGGTTCGCATTCGCTTTAATAAGTTATGTGTCTTTGTCAAATTTTATCGCTTTGCTTTCATGTTTATGTTCTAAGTGAGTGTTTTGCAATGATCATTATTATTTTAAATGGTTAAAAAACATTGTCATCTTCTGGTTTTTATATTAAATGGATTAAAAGTAGACTTTGGACTTAGCATTTTGGAAATCGATCACATACTGTATGCTTCGAAAATGTCATTTTGGCATTTAAAAAGCCTGTAAATTTTATTCAATTAAAAATTATGAATTCCGACTTACGTAATATAGTTTTTTAAAAAGCTAATTATTTTATCATATTTTGTATTACACTCCTTTCTTTCAGACGTGGAATTAACGCCGAACCACCCAATTCTGCTAATTTCTGTCAAATTTAAGTTGTCACAATTAAAATTAAGTCATTATACACCGTGTTTTTTTACATTCAGATTCTTTTTAATTTTTATATAATTTAATGTTTTAATTTCTGTGGATTTGTATTAAACCAGTATATTTATTATATTCATTCATCTACAATAGTAACTGTTTGTGCTTCATTTTATGTCTTCGTTTTCTATCTGTTACAATAATACTTTGCTCGAATAACTTATAAGACTTAATAACTGTCAAAAATGTTGTGATTTTCTCATATATTTTGAATTTATATATATATTTTAAATAATTTGATTTATGTGTACTATCACATAATACTTAATTAATTATTTATCAAATTAATAAAAGGTCAAGCAATTTCTAATTATTTAAATATTATTTTTACATACTAATAAAAAATTACTAATACATAAATAATACTAATTTATGTTTGAGTCAATTACGTTTCTTTTATTGGTGTATTACATTTTTAATAACTGTTACATTTTACTTGTATTCAATAGTATTAATTTGTAATTGTTTTGACATTTACGTATAAATAATTTACTTTTTTATATATGATTTTTTTACAATAACATAATAAATTAATTGTATTCAATTATCAATTCTTTTTATTCATCTTATTTTAGTACCTACTTAGAAGATTTTTTAAAAGTTTTTACACATCGGTATACGTTTAAACTGTGAAATTCACAAAAAAAAATTCTTTATGAATGATTATGACTTTCCTTTTTAATTGTTAACTCAAAATAGAACTCTGTAATTAACAGTAGTTTTGAAATATTTATAATTATCATAAATGAAGGATATTAATTATATTAATATCATTCGTTATATATTAATATATAATGTAAATTACTAAATTAATTGTTTATTCATTTGATATTACCTACACATAAGTAGCATTAAACATATACAGTCTTTTATAAGCCCTGACCTTCATTGACGCTTATAATTTTACATAGACCTTAGTGGGTTGGGGGCGTAGAAGCTTACACCCGTTGTACCACATCGTAGAAAAATTAAAAACACTAGTTATTATTGATTATTTGTAATTAGATATCTCATAATGGTCCAATTTTCAAAAAGCATCAATGAATACTTTATAGATAAAAAATTTGGCAAAGTGGTGTAACATGAAATGATTATATATACTAATGTTCAACAAATTATTGGTTGCATACTTAAAAGGTAAAATTTTATTATACGATAAGACACTGATTGAATTGCTTGGTTTCACTCTGCCAGAAATAATAATGGAGTAAAACAATTTAAAAAATTGTAAGCCATTTACTACTATTTGAATGTAAAAAAATTGTTTATTAAAACAATGTATAATTTCCTTCGTCGTAATGTACTACATTTTTGTCTGGGCCATGTGTTCGTCAACTGTGCCTCATCTGTATTTTCGTTTGCTTTAGTTCTATTCTAAATATTTCCAACACAACATATTGCATAACCGTGTCTAAAGGATTAATATCTACGATAAAAATAAATATAATTTGTACTAAATTTTTAATGCTTATGTAAATTTAAAGCAGTTTATAAGAAATATGTATAATATTATTCATAATGAGTATGTTTACTGAACGTCTAAAATTAATGATTATATCAATTTTTCTTCTGTACAAAATCCAATTAAAATAACAGCTCTTAAAGTTCAAACACGATTATCCCAGTATCCTATAACTTCATGTCGATGATAAAATTCCAAAGTATTTTAAAACTTTCTAATTATTGTAAATAGCGGGTGATCAAAGAAAACGTCAAGAATATTTAATTCAACAGCTTTTAAAACCAGTTTTTTCAACTTAATTAAAAATAGCGCTATAATAAAAGTTTCCAATTAGCTTCTATATCATAAATATAATGTCCCTGATTTTCCCTAATTTTAATTTAGGTTTTATAAGTAAATTTTAATATTATTAAATGTTAATGTCATATTCAGTTATTTTTAAAATAATTTCGGATATTCCACTTAAAACTTACCGGTGCTTACTTAAGCTTATATAGTATAAAATTGCAGACATCGACCCAGATTTAATGCGCATGTTCGTTAAGTTTAGTTTCCGTCTCATTTTGAATTGTGCGATAAACTATATTTATTAGGTATTACATATTAATTATAAATGAATATATGTATATTTTCGATCATAGAAATATAAATCAAGCAAATTTATTCTAATTCTCATTGTATTTTTTATATTTCCAGTTCTATATTCAATATTATACATAGAATATACCTATTTTCAAATTATGAATAGAATCTTATATAATATCAAATGAGCAAAATTAATATTAGATATTTATTTCATTGCAAAATTGACCTTAAACAATTAAAATATGGTCACTAAAGTAAACTCATTTTGTATTTTTCTGTCAATTATTAACTTATGTTCAAATTCAATTAAAATATGTCTCTTTTTAATCCAAAAATAATTTATTTATATTTATTTAAAGAATTACAAGTATCATAATTGTACAACGACACACAATGATAAAGTTAATGCATCTTAAGCTAAATATAAACCTTCTATATTAATGATCTGCTTTGATCTGCAAATCTGTGTGCATTATGAATGTTATTGAAGACATGATTTCGTCTCCCTGCTTCCATATTCCGAAATATAAGCCTGCAGTCTATCAAGTTCATGTCGGGTGAGTAGGGTGGTTGTGGTATTCTTTCGATGTTGTTTTCTTCAATGAAGGCCTCTGTTGTTCTTGCCTTGAGTAGGCGGGCATTGTCGTGCATGATGGCTAGGTTGCCATGACGACGAACATTGTTGAGCTGTTTTAGAAACTGTATATAACGATTAGGCCTCTTGGCAATATCTTAAAGGAATTTTCTCCTCGGAAATTACAAGCAACAATAATCTGATATTTTTCATCAGAAATAATGCGCCTCGGAGCTTCAGAGCGATCTTCTCTTGGACCAACCCAAATGACTTAAACCTTTGTCGTGCAGGAATCGGTACTTTGTACAGTCATTCTTCGTCTATGATCATAACACTGCCATTAATTTCTCGAAGAATGAGAGCTGCATCATTTACCTGTTCTGCTTTTGTTAGTCACTGAGCTTGTAAAGTATCCATCGAACACAGACACTGTGTAGATTAAGCTCCTTGATTACAATTCGCTGAATAGTAGTTTCGAGTGTATCAGTGATAGCGCTCAGTGCACTCTTTAGCAAATGAGGATCATTGCTTATCAGCTCTTGTATAGCATTGATGTTGTCTTGTTTTATTGAAGTACGCCATCGCACAGATCCAGCTTTTCTTGCAATAGATTCACGATGTCCATTTCTCATAACCCAAAGCAGTACTAATCATAAATTTCGGAAGCTTTTTCGAATTTAACAATAGTCATGATGAAAAAATTGACATATTATACTCTTTCTTATATACTCCATTACCAAGTGCGCGCTAATCAAATTGTGTTTAACTGCTTGCACGCAAACGTTCAAGTGAATTTAAAATTTAATTGCATTTCAATCTTTATGCATTATCTTATTTTGATATTAATTGATATATATTCGGATTTCTATGAATTATTACTGATTGTAATAAGTTATCAACGATTATTATATGACCTAAAAAACATTTCTAAGAAATAAGTATAGACAATTAATTTTGGATTAAAAACCGACATTTTTTGGACCACCCTATATGTTAGAATAATTACTACTTAATAATAGTTAATATAATGAAAGATATACTTTGAACCCTTTATGAGGCAGTGTTAACTTTAACTTTAAAAGATTTAGTAGTAAAAAATAAACACAGAATTTCTGTAAAAATTTTCAAAATGTGAATTCTTAGATCAGTTTTAAAATATATAAAAGAGTATTTTGTTAAAAATAAAAAAATAGAAAAATATGAATGACACGTAATCAAATTAAATTTAACGTTTTGACAGTAATAGTTATATAGAAATTTATATTGGAAATTTCCTATATAGTTATAGTTATGGTATAAACATATACCATATCGTACAAATAAACATGATAACATTGGTTTATATATTATGTCAAAATGAAAGAAAATTATTATTATACTAATTGAATAGGTAGATTTAAAATGAATGCTAACATTTCTAGTTTTATGATTCATTTGAGTTTGTTGATAATGTTTAAATACAGTTTACAATGCTGTTTAATTTTAACGACTTATTTCTATAATATACATTCATAACCATACTATAATACGTTTCGCTTGCTTCATTACTAAAACCTGCAATTAGGAGTGCAATATGTAGGTTTGCAAGATTTCTCTTTTGCTCGCTTGGTTGACCACAATTTGTATGCTCATTAGCCCCAAGTGCTTCATTCAATCAGCTGGTTTATCATTGTACACAAATTTGCAGACTGGGTGACAACAGTGCAATAGCAGAGCTTTGTAGATGTATTATAGTTTGCATGCTCAGAGCCCATAGTTGTCTAAGGAGACCCTTCAAAGCAGAGTTGCAAGACTTTCAAACACATTAATTACACTTATTGCAAATGAGTTAGTATGTGCCACCCTCTTAATGTGAACTGCAGGACCATTGTGCAGAACCTAAACGGACCATTTAATAATACTCATTATAGCAGTTATGTGAACCTTAATGACAGTTGGAATGATTATGGTTACTGCGGCCTTTAATATTTTTCATCTAGCTATAATATATACATAATGCTTGCCATAGATTACATCAGTAGATGTCCGCTTTATTATAATTAAGTGTAATCTGTCAGCGTTGCATACCAGTTGCTGTTGCTATAGAAATGATGTGTACATACAGTTATAGTCTTAGTAACAAAATGAAACGACAACAAACCCTGAAGCATAACTTTATTAATTACCTTTTTAAGGATAGTTCATATTTAAGTTAGTTTGAGCTTAAATGATAAAAATCATGAAAGCCTACGCAATTTTTTTGACTTATTTAACCACAATATTTTAATGCTATTTGCAAAATAGATATATATTGTACATTTATTTAAAATGAACTTAAACGATATTTTACTTCTATATAAAATAAAATAAAATATATATAATATATGCCGATTAAATTTTGTGATTTTTTAAGTATGCATACTATTTATCTGATTAAACTTCATGTATAGAAAAACGTTATGATAAAATTTTAAATATTATTAACATTAGTGGCAAATCCTAAATTATTATGCCGGGGGGGGTAAAGGGGGCGTTACTTTGAGGTACTGAAATGGCTATGCGTTAAGCGCCGAAAAATATGTTAAAAGTTATAGGAAAACATAAAATAATATTTATCATTCTCCCGTTCTCTTTGAAAAGTAAAGCATATCATATATTATTATTTAAACAGAATAAATAATTTTGCGAAACATGATTTAAATAATTTCGTGTAAATTTGGCATACTAAAAAATTTTGAATATATAAAAAATACGATTTTTTTAAAATACATTTTACATTTTTAATGTCGGTAAAACAAAGCGATACATTACAACTCGAGTAAAGGAGCATAAATCTCATAAATTTAAAAAAGAAGTACATTGTTTAACAAATATCCAAAAAATGTAAATATTTTAATTATATAACAACAGTCGCATACTCAATTGCCAGTGAGCCTTTTATTGGACCCTTTATTGGAGATCATCGTTCAAATATGAAGGTATATCGCACCAGAGATCACGCGAACCCAACCCAAACAACGTAACACCATGATCATCACTTGAA
>JAYRBW010081273.1:0-23522 GCA_036023295.1 Invenusta paracnida | reverse complement strand
TTTACATACAAATTTATAGGACGTTATACCTATGGGAAGTGTGATTTTGGAGGGGGGGAGGCCGAATCAGCCCCCCCCGGTTCTGGGAAGCGAAAAATACCCCGGTTCAGATAGGGTTAATACATCGGGCATATATATTCTAACTAACTAAGCAGTTATTTAATATATACGTCTTTTATGGTGTATTGAGTCATCATCAAGAACGCTTCCTCTGATTGTTTGTTTGTCCTAGCGCTACCTGTAGCAGGACCACTCTTCAGGACCGAAGAAGAATTGCGTAACACCTATACGGGGTGTTAGTCTAGAGGTCGGTGGGTATGAGGTTTGTTAGGTGGAGGGCAGTTAAAAATATGAATTCTGTCCTGCAGCATTTGGCTGCAGGCTGGGTATGTATATATTTGAAGTTGTGGGGAGAAGAAAGTGTTTGTATTTTATTGAGGCAGATGCAAGAGTTACTGCTAATTAGTGCAATAAGATCTGGGATGTGTGGTTCCTCAATTGCTTATTTAAGGTAGACGTATATTGAGGATGGCGTTTTGTGTGAGAGAGATCAGATGGCTTGTGTGACGATGCTTATAGTGTGTGTAGATTTGACTGTGTTTTTGTATGTGGTTGGTATTTCCTGGAAATGGTGGGTGGTTGTCTAGGAATTTTGTGGTATGTTACGTTTAAGTCTGCGTTCTGGATTGGTGATGAATCTGTTTTGTAAATGGTGGTGGCCTGTGTGCTTGTGTGTGTGGGTGCTCCTTTTAATGCAAGTTGGTGACCCCTTGTACGTCCCCTGAAAGTACGGACAGAGGGGGCCTCCCCACCTCGAACACCAAAAGGCGCAGGCCTAGGTGAGCAGGACACTCTTGAAGCTCTACGTCCACGGATCGGATGCTTTTTTGGATGCTTCCCATCCTTTTGTTTAGGGGGTGAGAGGATGTGTAGAGCTGGATGATAGCTTGAGTGAAAAGGAATGTGATGTGAGTGTTGATACGGAAGATGGAGGTTTTATGGTAAATGTCTATGTTGGTGCGGCGTGACTGTATGGATAGCATGGCGGAGAGATTGTTCGGTCGATGATGGGAGAGAGGAAGTTTTTGATATTTTGTGTAAATGCGGGAAAATTATAAGCGTTATATTATTGTAGTTTGTGTAAGTGATTTTGTTGGAGTTTTCGTTTTTCTGTGATGGAGTAGTAGTTGTTGCTGTGTGTATAGGTGTGTGTATGGGTGACGTCGAGAAAGCCAAGAGTCCCTATAAAGTTTCTCTTGCCAGCTTTACTGCCTCTTCTGGGTGATCCCCTAGGAAGGAAGGTGAGACGTGTGGTTACCAATAAGTTGTTGAATCTTTATGGCTGTTCTAGGGCAGTTCAGCCAGTGGTGGACATTGTGGATTTTGTCTGAGCAGATTGGACAGTTAGGGCTGTAGGCTGGGTCAATCTTGTTTGTTCCGGTAATTTTTTAATTTCCAGCTATGCCCGCTCTGAATTTGAGCAAGGAGGACCTGATTTTTCTGTTTAAGATGCACTCTTTGGTCTTGGAGTAGACTGACTTGATGAGGTCGTGAGAGATAGGAGGATCTTTGAGGTTTCTGTTAATGAATTTGCATGCGTTTTTGAAGTTGACAGGTCTATTATGGTTCTAAGAAGCTACTATTTCGTAGCTTCTTTAGCATATATATTTGCAATTTCGTTCCCTGAGAGATCGATGTGCCCAGGGACCCATTCGGTGACATTCAGTGGAATTTTCTTTCTTATATGCTGTATGTCGACATTACCTTTGCTAAGAGTGGTGATAGCCGATTGACTGGCTGAACAGACGATAATGTTAGCATGTTGAGGGAGAATGTTGATGATGTCAGTAGCTAATTCAAGACCGACAATCTCTTCGTCATAAGAGCTAGTAATCTTGTTTCCTTTGGCTATGATAGTAAAGAGAATATTAGGATTATTGGCATCCCCTGAGGTGAGGATAGCAGCAGATCCACCGTCGAGAGTTCCGTCCGAGGCCGAGCCATTGGTATAAATAACATAGTTACTATTATGTTGGTTGATTTGCTCAATGGGGGCAGACAATTGAGAGGATGTAGAGCAGGAAGATTTATTAATGATGCCTGGGATTTGAGTGTGGCATTTGATCGTGAATTGATGCATAGCGAAGCATTTGTTTTTTATAGAGTCTCTGTACACTATATTGTCGTCGATTTCTTCATGAACCTCGTTTCTCCAGCTTCTTCTACTGGTGCGTCGTTTGACAGACTTCATGATGGTAATGTTTCTAGGATGTGTAGAAGGCAGTCTGAGAGCTTTCTCTTAAGCCTTGAACCATTGTCTTCTGAATTGGATCTTGATAGATATGGTGTTGCTTTCCACGCAGATGGCTTCTATGGGGGTGGACTGTAAGTGACCTGTAACTTTGCGAAGAGCTCCATTTGTTGCGCGTTCGATCATAAGAACGTTGGTGATGGAAAGCCAAGGTTGCCAGCTGGCGCCTCCGAATTGAGTGATACTCAGAATCATGGCTTGGTATATTCTGACTAAATATTTTTTGTTCCAACCCCATGATTTATTGGACAAGGCAGAGGTCATTTTGGTCTTTTTCTTGATCCTGTTGACTATAATCTCAATGTGTTTCTTGAGAAAAGTGTGTTGAGAAAAATACCGAGAACCCTGGGACTGTCATTAAAGGAGATGGGTTTGAAGTCGAGATAAACCGACGGTTTGAAGGTAGCTTCTCTGGTAGAGTTGGAGAAAAAGGAAATTTCGCTTTTCTCACCATTTAATAGCATAATTTCGCTGTGGTACCACTCTGCAATGTTGTTGAGGGCAGCCTGAAGGTTGTTAATAGCATTGATGATGGAAACATCTCATGACCAAATAGAAACATCGTCCGCATACTGGACAAAACTACAATTCATGGGTATTATTTTGCTCAGACATTCTACGTAGAGGGTGAAGAGGAGGAGAGCAGAGACACTTCCTTGCGGTAAACCTTGGTGAATTATCTTGTACTTCTCTGTGACGCCATTGATCGAAACTCTGGCTTGTCTGTTGGTCAAGAAGTTACAGATCCATTTGATGTCGGTGGCAGGGACCCCTTTTTTTATGAAAGTGAGGTAGAGTTATTCTTTCCAAATCCTGTCGAAGGCTTTCGAGTAGTCAAGAAGGACCAAAACTGTTCTCTTGGAGGGTTTGGCTTGGAAGCCGTCGCTGATTTTGTGGGTTAGGTTGTGAAAACTCCGTCTTCACAACTGTAGTTTTTGCAGAAACCAGTCTGATTTGGAATGATCCAATTATTGTTTTCTGCCAGAAAATAAATTCTGCTTGTAAGAATGCATTCAAGTGTTTGAACGATGCAAGAGGTAAGGCTGACTGGTCTGAAGGAGGCAATATTGCTGGAAGGTTTGCCTGATTTTAGTAACGGAATAATCGTTGCATTTTTCCAAATTTGGACACAGACACCTTTCTGAAGAGGATTATTGAAAATGTCTCTAAGGCGACCATATCGTCTTCAGGGTCAGATTCCAAGGCGGGGTCACGAAGAATATGGCTAATCTCTCGCCTACTGCCTCGTTCTCGAGTCCCGATCTCGATCGGAAAAGAGTCGTGCGAGTTGTTGCTGTTGTTATTGTTGTTGTGGGCGACTTGAAGTCACAGTCACGCCTTGGTAAGGCGTGCGTACTCCTCCATCTTCTCCGGGTACTCCCAAAAACTAGTGAGTGGGGGATCAACTTGTCCGAAAATTTTGAGTCTGGATTGGCTATACTTGGGGTATTCACTGAGCCAGTGTTGAACAGTCTCAGCCCCCATGTTACAATTTTTGCAGACCTCTTCTTCTCCGAAAAACTTTGCCCTATAAGTTTGCAGCTTGTGGTAATGTCCACATCTGAGTTGGTTGAAATTGGTGGCATCTTTCCTGCTCTTAGGTTGATATTTTCCTTTCTTGGTATAAGTTTCTTTCAGAAGATAGTGAAGGGTTGGCATGTCTTTGATGTTTCTCATGGATATCGGGACCGCTGTTTTTATTGTGATGGTATTATCTGGTGTTAGATTGTCGTCTTTACACGCCTGTTTAGCTTCGTGATCGACTACCTCGTTACTTGGTATGTATGCATGGTTTGGGATCCATTGCAGGGTAATTGGGGCTGGCCATTCGTCCAAAGTATGCCTGATCTGATCGATATCTCTTTCTTGTCTACCTGGTGAGCTGTTCAAGGCTTCGATTAGCGCTTTGCTATCCGTGCAAATTATACTGTTCTCCATGATATTGTTCTCTTTCAGCCAGGTCAGAGCCATCTTGGTGGCTTCTATCTCCGTCTCATACGAGCAAGTAAAAGGTCTACCTTTATTCCAGAGTCTTTATAACTTTCGGTTCACTGGGACCTCCTTTGGTGATGACGGCTGCGCTCCCCCCATTTGTGGTACCTGCTGATGCTGACCCGTCGGTGTAAACAATAACTTCCGCCGCTCTATGCCTAATGGTGTTAATCGCATCTGCTTTGAGGACTTTTATATCCGTAGCCTTGTTGGAGTTATCAATCAGGCTAGAGTACGCTCTCCATTCGCTAATAGACTTCCATTTTCAAGTGGGCGTTCTGTCGTTTGTGATATTTTCAATATTGATGTCTCTAATTTTTTACCCAGAGACATTTCTATGCTGTCCAAACATTGTTTAATGTCCTCTCTGAGACTAGATCTAATCTTGGTTCTGTGTTTTACCGCGTCTTGGCAGATGATGTTACGAGGGTTATCTTCTAATAAGGCCTTGGCTTTCCAATACGCTTTTATCGTGTTTCTCTTGATGGTTGTTTTGTAGGACTGGGTGCTACTTTCGAGTTGAATTGCATCTATTGGTGTTGTCAAGAGTTTCCCAATTGATTTTCCTGACCTGACCTTCTGTATATCACTGTTCATCATCGTGGCATTGTTCTTCCTAATAGTGACTTTAGGTATGTTCTTATTGGCAGCTCTGGTAGTTGCTTCACAGATGTTTCTATACTGTTCTTTAGTGTCAATATTGCTATCCGCAGACTCAGGAAAACTTTCAAGGTCTTCAGTGTAGCCTTTCTAAACTGCCTTAATCCAATTCCAGTTCGTTGTTGGCATAGATTTTTTCAGAATTTCCGTATCCATGATGAATCTGGTTATCGTGGGTAAGTGGTCTGAGCCTAGGTCTTCATCAGTATAATTCCACTCTGTTCTTTTTAACCAGTTGTTTGGAACTAAAGTGACATCTGAGGAACTATGTCCTCCTGTCTTGGGGTTACTCTAGAAGGATTGCCGTCGTTGACGCAGCTATAATCAGAAACCATCATCCAGTCTTCCAGTTTCTCTCCTCTGATGTCCTCGGGTTGGATCGGGTCCCATAAGTTGGAATAGGCATTAATGTCACCTATTATGATCGTTTTGTAGAAACCGTTTTTCAATAGTTTCGGATCGAAATCATCTTCACTATCTTCCTCTTTCTTACTGAATGGTAGGAAGTAACAATCGTCGATTCGTATAGCTCCCAACTTGTTGTGTCTGATCTGGATAGTAAGACTTTCCATTTTGTATTTGCTCGGATCAATCTGGGATTCTATCTTGGTGCAAGGGATGTCTTCTTTCACATAGAAAAGTAACCCTCCTCCTACTTTGCCTTGTTTCACGTCTCTATCTTTTCGGATAGTACAGTAACCATGAATATTCGGTGTCTTATCCGAAGTTCTAAGCTTGGACTCTAAGATCGCACATATGTCTATCTCCCTACTTTTCATTCTCTCTTCAAGTTCTGGCAGCTTTGCTTTGATGTCATCAGCATTCCATGACATGATTCTGATGTCACTTCTAGTTGTATTGATCTTTCAGCCTTCGGTGTTACTTTCTTTCGGGCTTGCCCATTTTTTCATTTTCTTTAGACATGTGCAGCAATTTCATTTGTCCGTAACAGGCTTAGTTTCCAGTTGTTTTCTAGTGAGTTTCGTACAGGCCTTGTGGACCCCTTCTTTGCAATTTTGACATGTAACTTCTATCTTAGCTCTTATGTGGTAAGCTTTCTTACATTCGGGACAGATTTTGTTGGTGCTATTCTGAATCTCTGGTTGTTTCTCTTCCTGGGTGTTATTTTTGCATTGATTAAACCTCCATTGGGTGTTGTCAGCTTTGTATCTTCTCAGACCACTGCACTTCGTTTGTTTGTGGTAGATTTTATTGCATGTACATTTCAGAACAGCATTTCCTCAGCTGCTATGGGTGATACATGTAATATCCCTCCATGCGGCCTACAACTTTACTCCTGTTCATCGTACAGTGCTGCAGACCTCACTCTCCACGGCCTACGACCTTCCTCCTACTCCTGCTCCTCATGCTCATCAGACACATACCCTCTCCCACATGCATGGACCCATACGCTTGAAATGTTGGTTTCTTAGATCTCTCCGCGGCAGTACTGAGGGTCTCCGATGATGTCGATGACTATTTGGGGACACACCAAATTTTGTATTATAATTTTTGTTTTCTTCTTATTACATTCAATTATATGTCCATTTATTATATCAATCTTCTTATTTCATTCTCAATAATAGGGTATGCTTTTTTTCTCAGTAGATTAAAAAATTGCTCACTTAGACTTGTACTTGTATAAGACAACAATTTTATCGTCTTGCGTGTTAATAAAAGTTGAACTAATAGCCATTGTGTTTCATAGAACCAAACAACTTTTATAATAATATTTTTTACTAAACGTGAAATTCAAAGTTTACTAATAGGTCCGCCAGTAACGCTAGGGACGGGTATAAATTGCAATATAATTTGTTTAAATGACTCTTCATTAGGATTATATCCATCAGCATCCTCCACATTTTCAATACTACTACTATTACAGCTATTTCCTGATGAATCAAAAGAGAAGTCCATCGTTTTTTAGATATAATACTATATTTTTTAATGTTCAGAGACCCTTACAGAAATTTTTTTATAATGGGTCGTAATGCCCTCACTTCTATTGTACCTATATATGACTATCTTATGAATTTGTATTCCAACTCTGAGTTCATCTAAAAGTAGTTAATTTCTCTATATGTATATAATATATTACTATATGTATAAATAAAAATACATTTTTTATTACTTACATATTATGATGAAAAAGCTATGAGTTTATTTCTTGATGTATATATATTTCTCTTTCAAAAATAAAAAGACATTTTAAAACGTTGATTTGTCATTGTCTAAATATAACAGAAGAGCTAGGCATGAAATGGAGGAGGCGGAATCTACAAAGATTTAGCAGAGATAACATAATGAAAAAGAGGGGAGGCGGGTATTTATACAATATGGGGTCTCCTGGTTAAGGGTTCCAGATTTCGAGGGAGGATGAGAGCTCTCTTGAGAGCTTGTCGATCGATAGGACCGAGCCGATTATTCCCATAGGATAGGGAAATATTGACACCTGTCCACGTCCGCTTGTCCTCGAAGAAGGATAAGCTCTTTTTCTTGTATGTAATACTATATAGCTGATGGTTGTTTGAACTAATTCTTCGCTGAATATGATGGAGTGATGTCTGCTGTTCATAGACCTCTTCATAATTGTCGTGCAAAATCTCCAAAGAGAGTGGGCTTCGTCGCACCCCCTTGGCCCGTTTGATCTCTTTTTTATCTTCGGTAAGCATTGAATATGTTTTTGATTTGAGTAGTATCCTCTCTCGAAAAGGTTTACCGGCAGTTTCATCTTTCATACAGCCCAACTTTGCCTTATTGCTGTTGGAGAAGAAGGGATGGTTCTGGGGGAAGTTGAAGCTATCCATAATGTTGTCACTTATCAAGCGAAGCATCAGCTGGTCATTGATGGAGATATTACTAATCAGCTGAGAGTCAGCTGATGGAGAGATAGATTCCTCACCAAGGAGACAATAGAGGACATCATAAATTGTAGAGAGTCCCGAAAGCTGATCTTCATTGTGCGCGTGCGATTATTCTAGTCGTCATTGATAACCTCTGCCTCCATTGTGAAGTCTGCATCCATGGCCATGTAGCGCTCCTTTGTCTGGGCGACAACAGACACCTCCCATCTGCGGCGACATTTCCGAGAGTCCCTGTGCAGATGATATGAGAGTCATAGCTTTCCATCCGGAAGTTATGAAATAAGACTGGGAGAAAATTGTCCCTCACCTCATCTTGCCATTATCGCCTGTCAGGCAGCTCCGCGATATTCACCTGAAGGGAGAAGAGCGGGAAAAATATATCAGTGAGATATTTAGAGAAATTAGACATATAAAGAAAATTTAACAGTAAGATGGTCGTGTTCTCGAACTCTCCAGTTTCTTTGTCCGATCGTTTTTGTAAAATTGGATATTACAGACATAATAGGGGGTTCGCATGCAGTGCTCTCTATAATGTCCCCAAATATCATTATAACCAGCTGTTTCCCATGTCCCTGGTTCCAGTCGTAAACGTCCCTAGCGGGATTGGTGAGAGATATCATAGCGTCGTAAATACAGTATTGGCCTGTGAAAACCTTGTATTGACCTGGAATGGGTGGGCCTTCAAGCTTAGGTGCGGTACCAGGAGATAAGAGATAGCAAGTTGCCTTGTAGGTGATCCATTCTGTCACAGTTTTCGATGGGTCCTGTCTGTATCCTCTTCTAAAAAGCTTTCAATATCTGCATAGACGACATAGGGCGTCGTTGGATGGCTTACCACTTTTCAAACTTGTGAAAGCACTTGTCGGCAGCTGGGATTAGCGTTTCTGTTTGACCAGTAATGTACAGCAGTACTCCTTATGTCTATCTATGCATTCCTTCTTCTTAAAGGGCTGAAGGCAGCGCTCGCATTGCTTGAATGAATCATGTGCTTGGCTTTTATTCGTGTAACTGTTGAGAAGACGATAAACGTCTACAACTCTCACATAGTGTGCTGGATGATCCTCATATATATATACTTTATATACCTGTATGTATATCTAATATATATTTTAATAATAATTTTTCCTAAATTCAAAGACTTATGAGGAAAGGAAAATTAACTTATATTTGTCTGATTTAAATTCTATCTAAAAAATAATTTATGCTTGAAATGATAGATTCAAGATCAAAACTATTTATTACATATCTAGGTTACAATTGACCGGTACAAATACATAAACACGCATATACAGTACACAATATCAAATTAATTCCATTTGCATTATCAAGTATACTCACCTATTCGTAAAATTCATTCAGAACTTTCCAGTGCTAATTATTTCTGATATTGGAGTATATTATGTATGTATATAAAAACAATAAACAAAATTATCTAATTATTATTTAGCGTATAGATCAATTATGCTTAATATTTCATAATTTATCGTAATTCACTCGTTATTGTAACTCAGGTTTAAATCTAAAATATATATTGGCGCTTAAATTCATCCCATTATTCTCGAATGTAACATATAGAACTATTTGTATATATTTAAGACTTGAATTATTATATTTTAGTATTAATTTTATGAGTATAAATTATTCATACTAGATACACATACAAAAATATTCATTTTAATAATATTATTTTTATATTTACATATCATTAGTACTGCTATTTTTTAATTAATGAATTAAATATTCAGTTTTATAATAATAGTTTTTATTCAAACATAATATAAATCTTATTTGTGTTTTTATTATTTAGATTAATTTCAAAATTCAACAAAAAATAATACATGTATTAGAAAAGAGGTAAAGTAAATGTTTTAAAAAGCCAAATTAATTAAAAAAGTCAACAATTTCATAATAAAAATGTTTATTATTTGACATATTTCGCTGTACATTAGTTTTTTCAAGAGCGTAAAGTAAATAAAATGCAAAAATTTAAAAATTTAAAACCGTATATAAAACAAATAAATTATAGCACTAAAACAAAATACAAAATAGCGATTAAAATAGCGAAAAATTAAAACACTTTGATGAGGAAAAAGAACAGCCGATATACATATAATTAAAATGGGGGAGTGAGAGATTTAATTAAAAGAACTTCTTTAATTTGAATGTCAAAATCATTTTTAGCAGAAGAAATAACTTTAAAAGAATCCATATTGAAATTAGATGAGCAAGAATTTCAAGAAAGAAGATCACAACCTATTTGAGATTTATGAGATTTATGCTCCTTTACAAGAGTTGAAAGGTGTCGCTTTGTTTTACCTGCGTAAAACAAGTTTGTATCGTACAAACATTTGTATGGGTAGACAACCTTGGTATTACTCGTTATGTGTATTTCTTTTGATTATTTCTTATCTAAACAAAAATGACGGCGTCGCAAAATGAAAGCCAAAAAACGAGCTCCTCAAAAGTAAAAAAGTTATTAAATTGACATCTATGGTATGAAGTACAGCCAATAAGAAATATGTATATAAAAAGGGCGCCAAAATATATTTCTTACAATGATTACTGTTAAAAATCCATATTATAGATTAATAAGTAACATAATATGAATATCTAAATTGCAAAATTCATAAAATTAAAGATAAAAACAAATTGAGAGCTTTATTGCAATGGAATAATTTTTTTTACTATTTTATAATAATTAGCTTATGATTATCTAAAAACTAAACATGTATGTTTAAAAATTTCGTTGCTTTGTAAAAAATTTTCAAAGCCAAGAATTTTTTATTGTTTTTTGCTCTCTATTTTTATGAATTTTCCAGTTTAGATATTATATATAAATATTACTTAATAATCTATATATGGATTTTTAACAATACTCATTATAAGAATTCAACCTAGGCGCACTTTTTATATCAATTTCTTTTTTGGCTGTACTTCATATCATCAATATCAATTTAGTTTTTTTTTTCGTTTTTTGGATTTTATTTTTGCGACGCTGTCGTTTTTTGTTTACATCAATTCGTTTTTTGTAATATATGTACATATTTATCATAAAAATTAATAAGTATATAACGTAAACGTGAATCTATGATATTAACATATTTTCATGCATACAACATAAATAATAAATATTTATGTATTTATAAAATCCTGAAATATACGAAATTTTGTATATTTTAAATAAAACGCTTGAATATGGAAATTAAACATTTTTATCAAATTTAACATCTAAAAATATCTTTCCGTACCGAAATTGTCCGCTTTGCTTCAAAATAATTACATTTTGATTTAATCACATATGATTTTCTGTCTAACATGCAGTTTTATTTTCACTTAAATAAATCTGCGCTTTCATTTCATTATATATTGATAGGTATGACTGTTGTATTGTTTTTATTGATGACAATTCCAGCGATTATTCTAAAAAGACTAATTTTAGGTAGAATATGTATTTTCCAATAAAACGTCAATTTCATTAAACTAGGCTAGCGAAAATAAAAAGAAGAAAAAACATCTTTTATCGAAATTTACCCGTTTAAAAAGAAGTATCTAGAAACTTCAAAAGTTCATCTTAGGTGAATTTTGTTCCTTAGCGCATGGTGATTAAACTGACACAAAAAATTAGCGTTTTAATATATTTTAGCCTGATTTATTAACGGTTAAAGATAGGCCTATTGTCCTTAGAATTAATGACTAGAGCTGTTAGCATCTCTCAAGCTAATTGCTGGAGCTCTAATTGTTCATGATTTGACGATGCTACCCCATTTCAGTAGTATAGAAGGTGTGTCACGATCACAAAGGGAGGAGGTGGAGGAGGGGGAGGGGAGGGGAGTGGAGGGGTTGGGGATGCCCACCTTCACACCTCTCGACCAATCAGAATTGAGAGAGACTTCAGCCAATGACAGGGCTCGCACAGTATAAAAGGAACGCACGCGTTCTTGTAAAAATGTGTCTATTTAAAAAAACTCTTTGCACCAGATTCAAATTTATAAGTGCGCGGGATTATGTGGCGCCAAATTCAAATTTAAAATCATTTAGAAGTTTAGCGTATTTTTAGCATACCGTTAGGGAACTCTTAGCATACTTTTAGGGAATCATTTTGGAGTTTAGCATATTTTTAGCATACCGATAGGGAACTCTTAGCATACTTTTAGTGAATTATTTAGGAGTTTAACATATTTTTAGCATACCGGTAGGGAACTCGTAGCATACTTTTAGGGAATAATTTAGGAGTTAAGCGTATTTTTAGCATTCATAGTATTTATGTAACCTATGTATAATTGTTGCGTGATTATAGTTTGCCTCTGATTAATAGAAAAGTATTAAATATGGGTGTTCCAGTAAATGTTCCCCTTAAATACAATTTAATACTAGTAAATAATTCCACGTTTAATTATAATATTCCGGCGTACTTAAAAATGTCATGATGCATACAAAATTTGAAATTCCCTCGTAATTGGAATGACGCGCTCAATGTTTACGTTACTAGGAGACGAATCGATTATTTATATTACGCGCACTTTTAAATTTGAATTTGGCACCACATAATCCAGCGTACTTTAAAATTTGAATTTGGCGCCACATAATCTCGCACACTTATAAATTTTAATTTGGCTTAAAGAGTTTTGTTTAAATAGACACATTTTTACAAGGATGCGCGCGTTCCTTTAATACTGTGCGAGCCCTGTCACCTGTCATTAGCTGAAGTCTCTCTCAATTCTGATTGGTCGAGAGGTGTGAAGGTGGGCACTTCACCTCCCCCCCCCCTCCATTTGTTATCGTGGCGCACCTTCCATACTATTGGCATATTTAACCTACTTATGACGTCATGATGCCGTCACAAAAATTGTAATACGACGTAAGGGCGGTACGATTCTCTAATAGCGCCAGAAACCCAATAAGTAGAAATGAATTCTTAATTGCATTTCTGTTCTATAGCAGCAAATCTTGCCAAAGAGTCATTTTTTCTTATATAACGTATAATAACCTCAATAACTTTTGTATCTGTGGTATACCTTATTTTATCGTTGTTCTTTTTCACAAAGGTTCACCCCTCCACCCTCCAACCTCTACAAACGGTATCTACCCCTTCAGCCTCAACATAGCGTCTCAGATACAAGGGGAGTGCCTCTTCGACGGCATATCTGGCTACGAAGCTCCCCATTCAAACACACTGCTCTCCACAGGAATCTTCCAAAGGAGGCAGGGAAAAGAGTACCAAATCGGATTTTTACGTGGTGATGGCACCCATCCGGCGGGTGACCCTCACATCTCTAGACTTTTAGTCAAAGCCGGCGACATTGAGACCAACCCAGGTCCAATCATCAAGACCATCATCAAGCAATCTACCAACGCTCAACAAGCTATCAGAAAAGAATATTGCCACAACTGCAAAGGCATCATCAAGAAATGTAATGACCACCACATTTGTGAGGGAGTAGGCTGGGAAATCTGAGCCACAAGAAATGCAGCGGGTTAAACCGGTATAACAGAATTGAGATATGGAGATGTAAGGAACACAGTATTGCCTCCACCAATGAAGAAGAGAAAGAGAAAGAGGTCGGAACATCGAAATGTAAAGAATGCAAAAAACAATAGCATGCTACATCACACCAATGAAATGCAAGAAATGCAAGAAGCTGTGTCACAAAACCTGTACCCTACTGAGTAGAAATACACTCAAAGAGATGCCAAAGAGAGATAGCTGGACGAGCCTATCACTATACAAGAACTTGAAAAGGCTATCAAGCAAATAAGAACGAGTGGAGTGGAAGGTCCCGATGACATCCCTCCTTCTTTCTTGAAGGTACTAGGCTGCAGAGCCAAAATCTGTCTATTACATTTTTTCAATGAATCCATTGCTACGGGCACTTGTGCCCAAATTTGGCAAAATGTGACAATAATTTCTCTTCTTAAGGCAGGGAAACCACTTAGCGCAATTGCTTCCTTCCGCCCAGTCAGCTAGAAATCCTGCGCAGTCAAGACCTTAGAACGAATCATGGCAAGCAAGTTGTACAACCTTGCCAAAATTAATAAATGGTTCAACGAAAGAATGGCCGATGTTTCTGCAAGTATCATAATTGTGAAGGCGCTATACTGGATATCGCACCACAAATCAGCGATAACTTCCAGAAGAATCCAGCTAAGAAGACTATTGTTACCTTGCTAGATTACTCCAGAGCATACGACAGGGTTTGGAGGGAGGAGCTAATGCTCAGAATGTTAGACTACGGCGTCGACAGAAGGTACGTTATGTGGATAAGGGGTTTTCTAATGAACAGATAAAGTACAGTGTTGATGAATGGCAAAGTGAGCAAATATAAGAAGATTCGTCAAGGGGTTCCCCAAGGTTCTGTCTTGGCTCCTCTCCTGTTCCTGTTCTTCATGAACAAAATTAACGACGTTATACCGGACGACGTAGATCAGGTACAATATGCGGATGATATCACTTTGTTGGCAGCGGGTGATTCGATCAAAGACGCTGAAGGCAAGATAAAAGTGGCTGTTAACAATGTAACCAAATGGAGTAGAGACAACAAAATGTTACTGAATGGGGAAAAGAGTGAGTGTACGATCTTTTCGACAGATACCAAAGATGCCAACAAGACAGTCAACGTCCAAGTTGAAGGCAAGGTCATCTCCACCAACAAGCACCCCGAACTCCTGGGAGTTACTTTGGACCACTCCCTCTCATTCGGTCAACACACAAATTACACGATCAAGAAAGCCAGGGAAAGATGCAAGTTATTACAACATCTCAGTAACAAGTCTTGGTAATAGAAACCATGCAACCTCAAACGGATTTATTTGGCTCCCATCAGAAGTGTGCTAAATTACAGCGGTGCTAGCTGGCAGCCCTGGTTAGCTCAGTCCAACATGGATGAACTGGAATGCACCCCAAAATATTGTCCTCAGATACATCACGGGCCAAGCCAAGTCTACTCCAACTGAAGTCCTCAGCCTGGAATCTGGGATCCCATCATACAAGACCCACTCTAGAAGAATCTGTTTTAAGGCGAAGGAGAAAGCGTTAAAACTCCCGGAACATCATATGAGATCCAAAAGTATCAATAACAATACAAGACAGAGACTAAAAAGGAGCAGCTGGAGAATCATGACCAGCGTGAAAATCCATCCGAATCTTGCCTTACGAAAAAAATCAAGATGGGTTTTTATCATCCCCGGAAAATCAAAAACAACAATATTGAAATCTTTGCCAACATTGAAAGCTTCTTAAAGAAAGAGGAAGTGAACGATGCAGAGATGAGAAGACTTGCGAAAGACAACATCATCAAGCACAGAGCAGATTACATCATTTACTCGGACGGGTCGGCTACTAGTGGGACTGACGAAAGATTATTATATGCATCTATTCAAACGACAATGCGGACAGAGATAAACATCTCAACCTCACCTTACTAGGAAAAATCATCAAAACGGAAAAAGAAATTAAACTTCTAGGAGTTACAATAGACCAAAAACTCCTTTTCAAAAGTAACATCAAAGACATCATTAAGAAAGTCAAGAGGAAAACTAACATCATCAAAGCCATAGCAGAAAGAGACTGGGGATGGGGAAAAGAGCAGTTACAACGATTTACAAAACTATTGTAGAGTCGCAAACCTGGTACGCAGCAGCAGGTTGGATGCCTTGGCTATGCAAGACTGATATAGTAAGATTAGAGATCACACAAAGAGAAGCATTACGCAGCGTTAAAGGGCTAGTGAAATCTACGCCCTGACGTCCTTGTCATCTACTTAGAAAGTAACATTATTCCAATTAGCATAGAAGCAAAAAGAAGATGATTGGTAGCATACGAAAAATCTATGAGAGTTTATGACGACAACCCAAGAAAGAAAATCTGCGAAATAGTAGTGAAGAAAATGCTTAAAAGAAACGTGGGACTCAGGAATCAGGCAAGAAAGGTTGTGGAAGAAATCTTTGGAGAAATTAAAAGGGAACCCTTTCCCACAGAAAGAAGAGCACCTTGGAAGAACATCAAAGACACTAACATTCAAATTTTCACAGAGATAAAGGATAATCTAAAGAAAAATTTTGACAAAGAAAAGCTCAAAAAGAAAGTAGAGGAAACCATAGAAGAAAGAAAAAGCGATATGAACATTGTCACTGATGATTCAGCAAACAAGGGATGCGAAGATGGTGGAGCAGCAGCTTTAATTATCACAGAAGCAGATAGGATCATCAAGAAAGCTACTGCGCCAAATGATGCAATTCCTTTGAGACGGAAATAAGGGCTATGATGTTAGCTACTGAAGTAATTAGGGAGGAAAAACCTCAGAATGTCTCAATATTCATGGATAGCAAAGCTTTGGTCCTAGCTGTCCAGAAGTACAACTTCTCGAAACTGATGGAACTAGAGCAACTCAAAGACATCCTATTCGAAGTAAGCAAATCATCCAACATTAAAATCCAATAGATCCAAGTCATACGGACATAGAAGAAACGAAACAGTTGACCAGCTAGCGAAAGAAGCCACTAACCTCGAAAGGAAAGGCATTGGAATCATCTTCCAAGCAACCAAAAATGTCATCAAAAGATGAATAAAATAAGCGCCAAAGCTTGAAAGCAAAATTAAAGAAATCTATGGCAACAAGATCAGAAGGACCTCAGCAAACAGAAAGGAACAAGTTATCCTGGCTCAAATAAGAGCGGGGCACTGCTCCAGAACTAACTATTATAAGAACAGGATCAACAGTGATAACAAAAATAAGCTGTGAGGAAGAAGAGAACAAAGACCCCATCCTGACTTGTCCCAAATGGTTCGTAGCGAGAGGAAGATGTGGAATTCAAGAATAAAAGATTTGGCTGACGAAGAGAAACTCTCTTCGAGAAACAATAAAACAGCAGGTGATGATGTGAAATACCATTTTTTTTAAAACGAAATGGAAACACAACCATAAATTTCCTGCAACCACATTCGGTACAAAGAACCGATCTTTTGACAATAATTTTATAGACCGATATGAGTGACTTCACTACTCAGAGTAGACTTACGGAGTATATTGTGTGTGTTATAAATTATTTGGAAAATATCTAGATCAACCTTTAATAGACAGACCCTTCGTGATTGGAGTAACATCAACAAATTGTTAGAGAGACACGCAAAACATTCTCATCACAGTCTTCAAACAGAAAAAGTCAACGCTTTTTTTAAGATTTCGATGCGCAAAAAGAGACCTGTTGAAGCCATGCTATCTTAGGCATACAAAGAAAACTTGAAAGAAATAGGTATGTTCTAACAACCCTTATGAAGTTATAACATTTGTGTGGGAAAATGAACATTGCTATTAGGGGTGATACTGTCGAAAAAAGTAACTTAAACAGTCTAGCTAATTTCTCGGGCGGAAACAAATAGCATACTTCGAGACCACCTTTCACAGTGTCCGAAAAACCCAAGTTACACGTCTCTAAAAATACAAAATAAATTACATGATATCATGGGCCAGCAGCTAGAAGAAAATATCTTGAAACGTGTTCGAAACTCTCCGTTTTGGTTCATTCTTGCAGATGAATGAAAAGAGGTTACTAATCACGAGCAGTTATCAATTTGTATCCGATATCCCCACGAGGAGAATCATTTGTCCAACATCAAGGAGGAATTTATTTGCTTTTTAGACGCAAAACGAACAACTGATAAATTTTTGGCAAATCTTATACTTGAAGCTGCTGAAAATAAAAATTTGGATTTGAAGAAGCTCAGAGGTCAGGGGTACGGTGGCGGCAGTAACATGTCAATGTGTCATAACTGTGTGGCAAGCTCAAATCAAGCAAATTTACCCCCAAGATGAATTTGTACACTGCAAAGAGCACTGCCTAAACTTGTCATTACAAACGCTTCCAATACAGTGATGAGGAATGTGATGAATGTAATTATCCAGGAAATAGGTTTCGCATTTAATTACTCACGAAAACGGCAGACATTTTTGGAAAAAGCACTGAACAAGGAAGCCAACCAAAGTTTCCCAAATCGTAGCAAACTCCGCAGTTTGTGTGAGACACGATGGAATGCAAGTGATGACTATTTGACAGTTTTTGTATATTGGTTTCCAATCGTCATGACAACACTTGAAATTTGTCTCACGATGGAGATTCAAAAGCTAGAGACATTTATTGAGGTTTGACTTTATCCTACCATTGATTATTGCGGAAGAAGTGTTGCAACACTCTGCTGGATTATCTCTTTCTCTGAAACATGTTAACACTGATCTCATCCATGCGTGTGACAAAACAAAGGCTGTTGTCAGGACACATAAAGACACACGTAACATTAAAAAAAATTGGGATCGTGTATTCGCAAAAGCTACGGATTTATCAAATTCCATCGATATCATACCTCATGTTCCACGTCAAATAAAAAGTAAACGGCACAGAGACAACGTGCCTCATGGCTCAGTTGAGGAATATTGGAAACGGTCGACATTTTTATCTTTCTTGGATATCCCCTGATTTCGGAATTGAAAACACGATTAATCACGCCATCCTCTTTGTTCAAGATGCAAGCTCTTCTTTCCCAAAATGTTACAGAGTTGTTGGATTCGGCAGAAAATTATTTTGAAGTCGTACAAGGAGGATCTTCCCGAAGAACTTCTGATTGACGTGGAACTTCAAAGATGGTAAGTTCATTGGCTTAAAATCCCTCTGGAGGAAAGATCCACAAATGCCGTTGCTACTATCAATTCAATAACGTTTTCCCATTATTCAAACATCATGACAGCACTGAAGATATTTGCTACCCTGCCCGTGACATCTTCTACTGTTGAAAAAATTTTCGTGGTATCAAGCATCGGGCTTAAAACATATATTTTAAACAAAATGTCACACGACAGGATGTCAGCACTGCATTAATGCACATATGCAGTCAAGAAGCGATTGATTACGATGCCTGCTTACACAAATTATCCGCTGGGGGCTTACGACGAATCATATCATAGTGGCGTTTGATAATTAAGTTATCTTCGATTGTGACTAAACTTTTTATGAATTTTAAGTAACAATAAAAAACCAGTAAATTTTTTAAACACAGTTATGAATTTTTTTAATGATTTTTTTAATATCAATTATGCACGCAAATAATGTATTCATTTATTAGAGTTTCTGTTACTTACATACAACAATATTTTATAGGTACATATAATAACATATATATTATAACATATAGTTGAAACTTCACAGACTAGTTTATATTGCTATAACAGAATAAACATACTTTTGTATTCCGTTTTATCAATATAAATATAACGAAACTTTGATAAAAACATGTGCTCTTTTTCTTTTTAAAAGTGCCCTTTCTGATTGGTGCGTCACATTTTAAAAACCTGGTGACGTCGGTGGTTATAGTAGCTGTCTGGCAAATACGTTACTTTCCATTAGCCATAAACTAGGTTGGATTACTATTTGATTGGGATGTATAATTCAACCATAGAAATCAATCAATATATAAATAGTAAAACAAATATCTATGATAACTACTATTAAAATTGTAAATAAATATTCTCGTACATGAAGTTCTAAGTCGATCGCGCAATCAATCTAAACTCAATTGCGGGCTCTTAATTGTAGTCAGCTATATGATAAACATAAATTAGTGAATGTTAGGCATGAAAGGTATGAACACAATGTTACAATTCTAATGTCACTAAAGAGTTATTAAAACTATTTTAAACTATATTGTTGATTTTATGTATCATTTGTTCTTGGGTTACGATGAAAAATTATTAAGCGCGCAACGCACGGCCATACCTACATAATTATCGAAATGTATCAATCATATTTGAACATAATAAATTTTGTGTAAATTTATCGCAGTAACTATTATTAATATGCTTGAAGCCGCATTTTTACTTATTTTGACATTTAATTCTATCATATAAACGCGATAGCAGTCCATTTGTGTTGCCCGTAGACGTAATATGCAATTTTTTTATAGGATGATAATTCTTGAAGATAATCACGAAAGACGTCAGAATAAAAATAGTTATTATTACTACTATTATTATGATTATAACTCTATTATTATTTTGTTGTATTGAATTTAATGATACTTCATTATTGTGAAGAAAACAATTCGACAAGATACTTTGGGAATGTGAAGTGCTAGGGAAAGTATGCATATAAGCAAAATGAGAACATAAATCAGCCATAAGGGGAACGCACCCAAACCTGTTCTTTTATAACTTGATTTTTTAAGCTGTTCTATAATATTATATAATATAATATAATTTAATATTATATGATATCATATAATTTTGAAATATAATCATCTATTTCAATATTTAAAACTCATTGATATAGATATTTTCCTTTAATAACTTTTTTGTTTTATATATTAAAATTAACTGCTCAATTGTTTCGTTTTCGGTCATTTGTTGAAAGATGGCGTTGAAACTTTTTGCAAATCGAGCGAATTCTTTTCTACAAACTCGATTTTTCGGAACAACGCCTTCATTTTACAGTCAGTTGGTGGTTAAAAGAATATGTGGAAATAAATGGACAACACCAGAAAGCGAGCGTTTGGCCGCGCTTGGTGGTAGAACTCCTGAAGAACTGGCTTACAATGATCCTCAATATGGAAAAGAGTGTATGTTTAGAAATTTTATCCTTAACATTCTATTCTATTGCATAAATGAACATTCGTTATTAATAAATACTTAGTAAAATTAATTTAATTTTGATTATGTACTGGTATTATCATTATCTGATCATTATCAAGGCTAATTAGTAAATTATAATATATTTAATTAATAATAGTTAGCTAGCTTATAAAATAATATTGAAATATCATATTTGAGTGGAGGGGGGAAAGACTGATGATGATGTATCTGTAAAAGTACACTGTACAAGTTAACTTAAATTATAAATATTCAGTTCAATTTGTGAGTTTTAGTTTGTGGATAAGCCATAAGGGCTGCTTCTTTAGCAGCAATTTTAAAGTTCTTGGCTGCAAATAAAATGTTTTCTAAAAATAAATAAATGTTAAAAAAACAAAAATTATAAATTATATTTATAATACTATCATAAAGGATAGAGAGATGCTTAATAATCATGGTATGGTTGCAACTGCCAGCTTTTAGTAGTGTATTGGGGTTACTTGTTAATCATTGAAAAAACAAAAAATAAATGTAATTAACAAACATATGTCATATGAATTTAGTAATGTTACAAAACATGACAAATCATCATAATATAGTCAACAGTATAATACTAAGGGTTACTTATTAAACATAAAAAAATAAATGTAATTAACAAGTAATCCCTATACACTACTAAAAGCTGGCGGCTGCAATCACACCATGATTATCAAGCATCTCACTATCCTTTACATATTACAATATATAAATTTAATTAGGTACATTTATTTTCCCCCCAAAAAAATGTTATAGCCAAGAACTCCACAATCACCTCTTTGTCTTATATTAATGTAAGAATGTTCTATCCCTGTCTATCACATCAAAGACAAAGTAACTGTCATTACATGACAGACAATGTTTATAAATAGACCTGAGGTTTAAGCATATATGTTCTTAAGCTCTAATATGAAGGGCTGCCAATAGAGCTTATACCTAGAGCTGCCAAGGTAATAGAGTTGACATGTAGCCTTATACACATTCATTCAATTCAGCTATTGCACCACTTGTTATTTATTAGACAATCTTATTTTATACTGCTATCTATACAAATTTATGAATGTCAAACTGTTATAGAAACAGAACTATGCAGGTTTTGTAATATATCTTAAATATATAACTATAGTATAACTATAGGTATAAAGTACTAACCACTTGAAAATAGTTGAAGTAAATAAAATGAATGTATTGGAAAAATTGACAGTATATAGTTAGGCTTATATATATATATTATATAGTTACTTATATTATAGTATAGCCTTTCTCTTTGATATGAGCCTGACTACATTATTTGGGTTAGCTCTGCAATCTCCAGGTGTCAAACACTATTTGCAGTAACAACATTTATTGTGGTTTTATTCTAAAATCAGGGTTGCCACATAATCCAGAAATTTTGGAAAAGTCTTTAAATTTGACAATATAAAATCCCAACCAGGAATAATCCTTATAGTGGGGTGACTTATGGCAATGATCATTACCTGCTGGTATTAAAAAATAGTTATATGTATACCTCTACTTTATTACATGTTTCTTGTCTGAAAAAAATTAAATGAATAAACCAACTTTAAATTATTTAATTGAAACTGTTGCCTTAATGCATGAGAGAAATTTAATGTCATTTTATAGGCATAAAAATCCTTGTAATCTATTATAAAATGAAATAAGCCAACATATTCTTTGTTTTAAGAGATCTACCTTCTAGTCATAAGACTAAAATAATGTGATATGAACAGCAAATAACTTTAAAAACAAGACTATAATAAACTTTGCATAAGTAAATTAATGCTTCTAAAACTATTAATACAATTAGCAATAATCAAGTAGATAACAATCTCAATATAAAATTAACGTTAGACAGTTTGATACAAAAACTATACTTATTCTTTTCCTCCTTTATTAACACTCATTTTTCAGCAGTTTTAAATATTTTCTTATCATTTTTGTTCCTCATATCAGATAATTAATGTGTATTTTATTTTTAGCTGCTTAAAAACCAGCTTGATTGTTGCTCATTGTATTATTAACTTGAGATTAGAAGCCTTGATTATGCAATATTTGTTATTATCTATTTTGTTTTTCTAAGTTGTCACTGTCTGTACATCTTATTTTTGTCCTATGTCTAGGGAATGTATCTTCAAAAGCAAAGACACAAGTATAAAAATTTATTGTAGTATTTCAGTTTACTTTAGTTCCAATAATATGCTGCTCAAGTAGAATCTTGTTTTATCTTTGTTAAAATCAATGATTACAATTAGGTGTACATTGTGTAAACTATTTAAATAAAACAATTTTATTTATGCTAATAAATGTTATATTTATTAGATACAACAGTATCACCATTGTTTGATATCTTGCCATATGAAGTATCACAAATTAGATATTTACTTTTTGATTTTTCAAACTAAAGGTTAGTTTTTAAAGTGTAGTATCTAAATACAAATTTTGCTCTCTGAGAATTTTTCCATACTAAATACAACAGTTTTTATTACCTTCGTAATATAATACTAAAGCATATTAAGGCTTTTCCTGCTTATGTACAAATATTGATTAATTAGTTGCCATTGACCTAATCTAATCAATCATTCAATAATTAATTTCAATGCTGCATTGTCAAACAGTTTTTAAGGTCAGCAGTACATCCTCCTGTTGTTTAAACTTCCTGCCTTTAGATTTTTTACTAACTTGCTTCACTTTGTTTCAGACTAGCTACTTTTTGACCATAATCTCAGAGATAGCATGTTTTAATCGAAATACATATATATACTAACTGTATTGCATAGGTCTACCAGGGCTCAAAACTAACTTTCTGAAGCACTCGCCCTTTGACTTTCTACTCGCCCATAAAGTAACTCATGAAAAACTAAGTGGTGAATACTGTTCCTATTTAGTATAGTATAATATCATGTACAATCATTAACAAGAAATAAGGAAGAGAGAAATTCAGACAGTCAGACTAAATATAGACTTGTTTTCCATCTTCCTTCTTTCTCACTCAAACTACATACTATAATTATTATGACAGCAAACACATCAATATGTCAGTAGGTATAT